>JAODAL010003190.1:0-178651 GCA_025379985.1 Phyllomedusa bahiana
CCCCTGGTTCCCTTTATACTCCTGGGCGGACACAGGTCTGGCCTGATATCAGATACTTTTCTGTGCCGTTTGGGGTTTACTTGTGCCCCCGGGGCTGTCCATGCAGATAAAAATTGGTGATGGGTGTTATTGGGGGCTAATACTATGATGGTTTCTTTTCTCCCTGGAACTTTTCCCCGGGGGGCATTCAGGGCTCTATTCAGATACTTCTCTGCGCCAGTATATGGCGGTATTAAAATGTTTTCGCTCCCGTTAATTGTAGTGGTGTTTATTAGGTGCAGAATTTTCATATGAGGGGTTTTTACCTTCTATATGGAGATCTTGGGGGGGGGTTAGGCATTTCGGGAATACTTTTCGTACTTCTCTGGCCAGTATAGGCGGTTATTTACATGTCCTGCGTTACTTGTTGTGGTGTATTATTAGAGTGCAGTAATACATATGATGGGTTATCCTTCTATCTGACTGGAGATCATTGCCGGGGTGAGGCATGTCAGGTGACTACTATTCAGATACTTCTCTGCGCCAATTATTGGGGTATTAAATGTGTCGTGCTTATTGTTCTGGTGATTTTGGGTGTGTTTTAGAGTGCAGTAATCATATAAGGGGTTATATTTTTTTTGCTGGGTTCCCTTGCAGGGTGAGGCATGTCTGTGCTTCATTAGATATTTCTCTGCCAGTATATGGCGGTATTACTATTACACATGTCGCTGCCATAACTTGTTCTGGTGACTGTGTTGTATTAGTAAAGTACAGTAATACATATGATGGGTTATCTTCAAACCGATGGGATCTTTTGCGGGGGTGAGGATGTATGTGACTCATTCGTTATTTCTCCTCGCCAGTTTTGACGGTTTTTAATGTCTCCCGTTATTGTTTGGTTTGACTGGGGAAAATACTGTGGGGGTTTTTCCCTTCCTGTGATGGAAGGGATCATTGTCGGTATGAGGCATGTCTGGTGACTACTATTCAGATATTTTGCTGCGCCAGTATATGGCGGTATTACATGTCGCTGCCATTACTTGTTGTGGTGTACTATTAGAGTGCAGTAATACATATGATGGGTTTTCCTTCCATGTAACTGGAGATCATTGCCGGGGGGGAAGTGTAATTGTTACTATTCAGATATTTATGTGCGGTATTACACTTGTCGCTGCTGTGAATTGCTTTTCTGTGTAGTTTGTGATTGGTGGCTGCGGTGTATTATTAAAGTGCAGTAACACATGTGACTAGAGATCATTGCGGACATTAATTGCTCTTTTATGTAGTTTGTAACTAATGACTCTGCTGCATTATTACATGTGATGGGTTATTTTTCTATCTGACCTGGTTAAGTCGTGTCAGGTGGGGTGTTGTATATTTTATTGGCGGTATTACAAAATTTTTTTCTCCCCAAATCCCCTTTTTTTCTTTTAGGTAGTAGTGGAATTTTTTTGTAACTGTTGACTGCGAGTGCATTATTACATGTGATGGGTTATCTTTTTATGAGTCCAGTCAGGTGACTTCTATTCGGATATTTCTGTGCGCCATTATTTGGCGGTATTATATATGTTGCTGCCATTACTTGCTCTAGGTAGTAGTACATTTTTTGTAACTGGTGATGGTGTTGCATTATTACACATGGTTGGTTATCTTTCTATCTGTCCAGAGATCATTGCCACGGTAAGGCATGTTAGGTGACTATTATTCGGATATTTCCATGCACCATTACATGAAGTATTACATGTTCTGGGTAGTAGTAGAATTTTTTTTGGGGGTGGTTTTTTTTTAATGCTTTTTACACGCGGGGTTATCTTTTACTTTACTTCTGATTTTCTGCAGCACGTGGCAGGTATTTTGTGCCTGCTAGGGTTGTGCTTCTAGGTGGTAGTAGTAGGATTTTTCATAACTGAAGACTGAGTTATGTAAAATGGGTTATTTTTATTTTTTTTACCTGACAGGTTATCATTGCCAGTGTAAGTCGTCTAAGGTGACTACTTTTCGGATATCTCTGTGTGCTATTATATTGCGGTATTACATGTGTTGCTGCAATTCATTTTTGTTATATGTAATTTGTAATTGGTGACTGTGGTGTATTATTAAAGTGCATTTTTACTTGTGTTAGGTTGTTCTCTCTATTTCACTAGACCTTTTTTCCAGGGTGATTTGTCATGTGACTACTTTTGGGATTTCCGTGACCTTTTTTGGGTATTAAAGGGCACGACAAGTGTATTGTAGGATTTTCAGTAAGTGGTGACTATGTGTATTTTTAAAAGGGGCTTTTTTACAATGGGGGCGGGAATCTTTTTGGGGGTAACTTGTGTCAGGTGACTACTTTTCGGGCATCTCTGTGCAGCATTATATGGCGATATTAAATGGCAGCAACACGAACTTGTAGGATTTTCTGTAAGGCAGTTCACAGGGTTAAATTGGGGGTCTTTGCGTATTTTGCGGGTACTGTGTCTAATACCCCCAAAAATTTTTAAATGGGAAAATCCACGTTCTCATGAGAACTATGGATTTCGCCTCCTATCCCAGGCGTACATACAACGGGGAGAGAAAAATGACGTCATTTATTCACAGCCTTAAGGCGCGGTAATGCATGTCTTTGGGCCCCGGCGGGCGCTCCCCCCCCCCAAAACCCCTCCGGAGGGGGGGTACGCAACCCCCCGACCCCGGCGTAATTGCGGAGCGCACTGTCCACCCTGCAATTAGCCGTGTGAACTTAGCCTAAATGGTGACCATGGTGTATTCTTAAAGTGTATTATTACATAAGACGGGAGATCATTGTTGGGCAAGTCGTGTCTCAGGTGACTACTTTTCGGATATTTGTGCCCATTAGTGGTGGTATTAATGTCGGCATTGATTTTTTGGATGTAATTTGAAACCCGGTGCTGTGGGTATTGAGTGCATTTTTACCTGTGTTAGGTTGCACTTTCTATCTCGAGTTTATTGACAGGGTAACTTGTCAGCGGGTTGGGGGGACCGGCCCCAAGACCCCAACCCCCCCCGACTCCACTCCCCATAAGGGCTGTTTAAGTGATAACTTTACTGTATAAAATGGGCATCGGCTGTTTTAATACCCCATATACAATAATCAAGTATTTAGGGGAACAACCTACAAAAAAGGGTACAATGTTTTTTTTTTTAACCCCTTTAGTTGAAAAAAAAACTGTTTTGTATCCAAGCCAGTCTGCACAAAATTGGGGAAAGTGTAGAAGAAACCCGGGAAACGATTTTGGTCAAGAGTGCTTGAATTTGATCCAGACAGAGGATTTAGACAGGCTGAAAACTAAAGGGGGGATTTCCCCAAAAATAAAAAATAATAAAAACATTTTTTATTTTTTAGGGGGCAAAACGAAAACAATGCAGTTTAGGAAAAAATTTCCTGCAAAAACTAAGAGAGGGCAAAAAATTTACGTGCAAGTCACTTTTTATGTATAAGATAGGTAGATAAACTGTATTTAAAAATTACAGTGGCCTCATGTCCCAAACCCTGAAGTGGATGGGGGAAAATGGAGCCTAAAAAGGTCACAAGTTAAAAACCATTGTTACCTTTTTTGCTTGTCAGTGTAAAATTATTTTTTGGGATATGATTTGGGACACAAAAAAATTTTTTAAAATGCAAAATACTCAGGAACTTTGTGGAATTCTGAATTTTTTTGAGAATTAGTATTGCCTCATCGTCCTCAATACATGCCTCACTTCTGTCTCATTATTTCCGGATAGGAAGGGCCCTCTCTCCCCTAAGGTTGTTCCCGGTGTTTTGCAGGTTGTAATTACCCCCCGCAATTCCCCGTTGCCCGGGGGGGGGGGGCGGGGGACCTGAGCAGGGGGCCGGCACTTGCCGGCCCTTGCTTAAATTGCTAGCGGGGGGGGTTTTTGCGGTTTAAAAATTAATGTCAAATTATCCCCCCGCGGGCGGGGAAGGGACGAAATCCATAGTTCCTATGAGAATTGAAATCCCCGAAATGAATGGGCATTTTGGGCCCCGAAATTTTGGCGCACTTGGCGTTAATTGGCCCGAAATAGGCCATTTTAAGCCGTGTAAACTTTTGCCAAATTGGGGTTGGGGGGAAAAGTGGTGAACGGGGGCAACACCTCTAGCAATGTCAGGGTATAAAGGAATTGCCTAGGTCAGTCAGTTTTGATAAATTTGGTTTAAAAATCTTCTACTTCTTTGAAAGCAGGTGAAAAATTTTACTGAAATCTCTTTGCCTGGGAGCGGAATTTTTTCCCCCGGGGGCAGCCTTTGCCTGCTCCATGTCATAAATTTCCCACCTCATGGTGGGCTGAAGTTGGGGGGCAGGAGCCCCCGGCCAACCCAATTCCTCTTGCTTTTGCTTTGCTTTCGAAACTAACGGGAACAACTTTTATATATTTCGGGAGTCATTGTCGGTCCTTTTTATGAAAATCGAACCTGCAAAATGCCCCCCGCTCCGATCCACGACCCCGACTCCAACCCCTTTTGTAGGTAAATATTTTCGGCTATCTCTGGGCCATTTTGGGGGATATTAAATGACCTTTTTGTAAGATTTTTTAAAAAAAGGTGTGGTGTTTTTTAAAAGTGCTTTTTTACATGTGACGGGAGATCTTTGCTGGGGGTAAGTTGTGTCAGGTGACTACTTTTCGGATATCTCTGTGCGCCATTATGTGTTGGTATTACATGTATCGCGGCCATTAATTTTTCTGGTATGTAACTTGTTACTAGTGATTGTGGTGTATTGAGTTATTTTTACTGTTTTGGGGTTGCACTTTTATCTTGGTTTTTTGGGGGGTAACTTCGTGGCTCTTTTGGATTTTCTCTCTAGGCGTTATATGGGGATTTTTTTGTGTTGTTGCTATTTTTGTTTTTTTAAGTAGTTTTTTGTAACTGGTGACTCTGGGGTATAACTAAAGTGCTTATGAATGGTGGGTTATTTTTTGGATTGGATCATTGGGGGAAAGTGTGTCAGGGGGATTTTAAATTGGTTGTTATCCTGACCCAGACACAGGATACAATGAGTCGCCTTATAGTTCACATAACTATAACGGCAACACAACGTTTCTTATTAAGCCTCAATTAGACGGATAATGTAGAAATTTGGAAAAGATTCAGATTTTTCCTGTCAAAAAGTAAAGAGTTCTGCAATGTAGTTTTGTGTGAATAAAAATCTTGTGTTGGTATCGGGCCACGGGTTCTGTCAAGTGAGGTGCGGTACCCTGTGGGGGATAACGTGGTGGGTCCCCCCTATCGGTTTCTGGGAAAGGTATGGCAGAGTGGTCTTTAGGCCAAATTTTTTTTTCTCCACTGCACGCAGAAATTTTTCCACGGTTGCAGAAACTCAATTCACATGCATAGGATTGTCATTGGATTTGACGTGGATTTCAGCAAGTAATCTACACTGAAGTCCACTCCAAATCCATCATTTGTGAATGGGCCATAGATGCATGTGTCCAATGGAGGAGAGGTATCAAATTCATGGCAAGGAGTAGTGCCCTTGGCAAGCAAGTAGATGGCTTCTTACAAAAGGGATTTTAGATCAAATGTAATGTTAGTTACTGAGGGAATGGCCACCAGTTTGCATTTGTACCAGTTTTGATACATGTCTCTGAGGATGAAGTGTTCTTCCTTTTGGGTGTGACGGTCTAGGACTTTCTTGCCCCCGTGCCCGGAAAAACTGGTGCCCACAATATCTGAGGATGGGTGACTGCTGAGCTGGTGTTGGTGGCCTTACCTGCTGGGAATACCAGTGGTTTATTAGTCTTGTGAGGGATTAGGAATATGGCCGATAAGACGTTCTGGTCGTAGATGGTGCTCGAGTCAGTGACTGGTGGTTGAAAAATGTTATTAGGACTAAAGCCAATGCAAATAGCTGTCAAGAGGTTTTATGTGACCAATTTTTAACCCTCGGGGGGTAATGAATGGAGACATGCTAGTCCTTTTCGGGAACCCTGAGGTATTTTTTTCGGATGTCATTGCAGGCTTGTGGTGCCCGGTCCTTGAAACATTTTACCCTTAGAACAGCCCCTCGTAGGGTTTGTGGATGTCATACAGGAGTGCGCGCTACAGATCATTAGTGTTCATTGCTTTCACAGTGAAAGACCTAGCGCAGCCATGTGTTATACAGTCGCCTATTGAAATCCCAAAAAGGCCCGTTAAAACTGCTTTTTACAATTTTTTTTAATTTCTTACAATGTATACATGAGCACCCTGCAATATTAATTCAGTTGTCCACAGTGAACATCATGTAATAGTACATATCTTAGTAAAGTGTACTACAATACTCACCATGTAATTTTTCATCTCTTACAATGTATCACAATATACCCCAAGGCTCATGTAATTTTAATTTTCAATTGCTGCCTGAACAAATGTGATTTCCATTTCCCCCCAGGTATTACATGGGGCCATGGATCCGTTTCCTACAGTTTTACCAAGGGGCCATGTTTATATACCTTTTTCGTGTATTACAAAGGGGCCATGAATTCTCCTTTCTTAAAAAGTGATTACAATTTGGTGCCGGTAAAATCCTTTTTACAGTGCTTACCCTGGGCGCCCTGAATATCCACCTTTTTACGTGCATTAAAAGGGGGGCCTTTTAGATCACTTTCTTAAAGTGATTCAATGGGTGCTTAATTCCCTTCCTAAGTGTAACAATGGGGGGCCCCTGTAATATCAACCTTTTTTTACAGTGCTTACAAAGGGCGCCCTGTTATACCTTTCTTACAAAGGGTTTTAAATTTGGGGGCATGAATATCCCTTTTTTTACGTGCATTTCAAGGGTTTCCCTGTAAATTTTCCCCTTTTTTCAGTGTATTACAATGGGTGCCCTGTATATCGGTTCTTACAGTCATTCAAGGGTGCCATGAAATCACCCTTTCTTACAGTGCATTACAATGGGCGCCATGTAATATCACCTTTCCTACAGTGTATTACAATGGGCGCCATGTAATATCACCTTTCTTACAGTGCATTCAAAGGGGCCTGTAGTTCCCCCTTTTTTCAGTGTTTCAATGGGGCCCTGTAATTCCCCTTTCCCAAGTGTCTTAATGGGGCCATGTAATTCCCATTTTTAAAGTGTTTGCAATGGGCCATGAAATATCCCAGTTCCCAACAGTAACGTCATACAATGGCGCATCACTGCTTCAGTACTGGTGACCCAATCGCAGCAGTTGGGTGTCAGCCTTAAACTGGGGAGGCTGCTGGCAGTTGCGGTGCTGGAACAGCTGCGAGTGTAGACTCTTCTATTTTTTTTTATTTATTTTTTTTTTATTGGAATTTAAGTAGCTTAAATGTTTTAAATATAAAAAAACCCAGAGAATCCCTTTCATATTGGGTTAGCATGCCCCCTTAATGCCTACTCCCCATTCACAGTTCTTCTATGCATAGAATAAGCAGTGTACTCCATTCGCTCCCGCTGTTGTATATTAAGGTGCTTACCATTGCTGTGTTCATGTTCAGTTTTTGTATTTGCTTGTTTTTTAGCACGTCGGTCCCGGACTGTTAAGCACAAATTTCAGTGAAAAACTTCTGTTCACTTAAGAGGTAAAAATGGGCATTGTCCTAAAAGCTTTTGGGTCGCTTGTGGTTTTTCTTCTTCAGGGAAAAGAAACTAAGGACCTAGGGGAAAAGGCCATGCCCCTTTATTTTTGGAAGAGACGGGCCGATAGGAGGAACGTTCCTTAGGTTAATGCATTCAGTCCATCTTGCATCCATTATCTATGGACATATTCCACATTGTTGTACAGGGAATGTGATCACACCCGTTCCTGTCCCCATATGGCTCACAATCTACTGATCAATTCTTCACGTGTAGAGTCTGTGATCCTTGAGATATTTTTCGGTCTTTTTAGTCCTTGTCCCCTTGAATGATTTGGGTTTATAGCCCCTTGGGGGACATGTATGAAAATGTCTAGGGCGAAAGACTTTTTTTTTTTGCCTAGAACAATTAGGCGCCCCTTTCATTTTTTTTATGAAAAGGGGATGGAGGGGCCCGATTTGGGTTGCTTGGGCAAAAAAAGAAAGTTTAGGGGTAGACAGTTTTTATACTGAGGCCCTTAGTGAGCTATTTTGGCCTTTTTCCCACTCCCTTTTGGATTTTTTAAAAATATTTTAACAGATCTGTGGTGGGGGCTGCAGCGGGCATGGGCTTTTTAGGCCAAACATAGTCCTAATTGCATTTTGCTTGCCCTAGTGAACGTATCCAGATTCTGCACTAGACGCAAATATGTATTAGGGCTACTTTTCCCCCTTTGAAGTCAAAGGCCCCTTGGATTCGTCACGATACATGTTCATGGTATCCCAACGGATACCACAAAAAAGGGGGCCAAGATGTGATGTGAATAGGGCCTTGAAGGGGACGTCTCATCTCACTAAAATGAGCTGGGATGTTTATTCATGTCAAGATTTTATTTGAGGAAATGCTTCCTTCTTCTTGTCAGTTGTATACAGCTCTTTGCTTGGGTTACTGACCACTAGCAGTGGTTAGCTCTACTGTGACATTGGCCAGGCAAGCGGTAGCCCGTGTATGTTTGCTCCCGATCAAGGCTCTTAGGCTATGTTCACACGGCTTAACTGCGGGACGTAATTACGCCGCGCAATTACGCCGTGTGGCCGGGGCGGGGGGCCGGCACCTCGCCGTCCCATTGACTTGCATTACCAGCGGCGCGTATATGCTGCTGGTAATTCACATGTCAATTATCGGATTCGCCGAGCGGGTAGAGGAGACGTAATCCATAGTTCTCTATGAGAACTGTGGATTACCGTAATGACTGGGCCGTTTTCAGCCCATAATTTGCGCACTTCGGCGCGTAATTACGGACCGAAATACGGCCCATTTTAAGCCGTGTGAACATGGGCTAACTCTACTTAAGGCAGAAACCCTGGAGCAGTTCTCTATGGGCCACATGTATGAAAACTGTCTAGGTCTAAAACTCACTTTGTTGCCCACAGCAACCAATCGGAGCGCCCCTTTCATTTCATATAGTGCTCTGGAAAAATGAAAGGGGCGCTCCGATTGGTTGCTATGGGCAACAAAGTGAAAGTTTTCATACATGTGGCTCTATGTCTTTCATCCTGTGGGGGGCCTATAGATCCTCTCCTGCCTTAGGCCACGTTGTGTGTAGAATGCTGCAGGGCATGCGGCAAAAGGGCATGGAATATCTTCATTATAAGGAAAAGTTTAAAGGATTCAGCTTATTTAATCCTGGTGAGGTGTCTAAAGCCAGACATGATTAAAGAGGTTCTCCATTGTAATAAAATTATATTTAGCCGGTGCTAGTGTGGGAAAAAGAAAGTTCTACTCACCTTCCGGTCCTTTGCTGCTGCAGCTCCATAGCTACCTGAGATCTCCGGGTTTTCATCCCAATGCACAGTATTGTGCTCCATAGAGAGTGAATAGACTGCAAGCTTAGCCAGGGTGTTGGGACAAGAACCCGGGAGTGAGGCGGATCACCGTGGAGCTCTGGAGCAGTAGTGGCATGGGGAGAGGTAAGTATAAAGGGGCCGTTTAAAGGGCACAGGACAAATACCGGTCGGTTTATCCGACCGGTATTTGCCCTGTTTTGAGGTCGTGCACACGGCTGGTGGGGGACGGCTTTTCTCCGCTGTTTGCCGTCACATGGACATGTTCATTTTCCGACCGAAAACCGGTTGGAAGAATGAACATGTTCTATGCTTTTCGGACCGCTCGCGGTCTGAATAACCACAGGGCAGAAAATCCGTGCAGTGGGGACCGCTACACGGGTTTTCCATTAAGGTCCATGTAAAAGTTTGTCAGCCGGTTTGCAAAACCGAAAACCAGCTGAAAAACAGTGCCGTGGGGACCTAACTTTTTTTTCCCTTTTCTTCCCCCACCGTCCCCATTGAAATATAATTTTATTAAAGTGGACAACCCCTTTAATTCATCTGTACTATAGAATGAACATCAGCTCTTAGCCATTGGGAGCATACAGGTGTAGGAAAGTGGTGCAATGACCTCATGAGAGCGTCGATTGCTTGAACTGCCAATCAATAAATAAATGCCCCATCTGCCTGCTGCCTGTAAATCACAGGGGCATAGGAAGGTGGCAAAACCCCTTTAACAATCTGGGAATGACTGGGGTTGTGTGGTGGCTGAGCACAGACCCGTCATCCAGTGAGTGATAGTCACATCGCGTTATCTTTTCATCCACATTGCATTCATTTCTATTCCTGTTACATGTACAAGTGGGGCGAAATTCCACATATTAAGGCTTTAGCCTGAAACTCCCTGCTGTGAGATCGCTATCAGCTCTGCAGGTGCATTCATCATCTTCAATGGTGAGAGGATGATGCAGGAAGTGGTTACTGGACGATGTGGTGGTGTTGGTGCAAGTGTTCACTTCCTTCCCAGATCTGTACCCTGCTGTGCACTTCCTTCTAGGAGGTGACACTATGGTCCTTAGGTCTCAGCATCTACATTCTTACGTGCCATATGCTTCCCGGAGTCATTGCTAAGCAGACGATTTTGAAACACAATGAAACACATCTTTACGGTATTATATGTCGTGTCTCAGCACCATTACGATGTTGGTGATATCATATTGTAAGACAAATGCCAACCCCTTGACTTTCCTTTGCAGTCCTGAGTAGTTCCTCCTCTATAATTGATACTAAAGATTATACAAGTCTCTACTGTCCATCAGACTTTTGGCCTGGAATATTTAGTTGAAAAATTGCTGTTTGTGTTGCCAAAATTTGCAGCAAAAAATAAACCTGGAAAAATTATATTTTTCCTTGAAACTCGAAGACTATGTTCACTTGGTGTACAATTTTGCAGTGAAAGCAGAGTGTTTTTTATGTGCTTATTTAATGGTTTACTTTATTATTTGCTATGTTTTGCTCTTTTTAGCATGCGTTTTCCAGTATGGGCAGTCCCTGACTGACAATGTTCTGACTTACATCTCTCTCCTAGTTACAAACAAGGACCTATAGGGTTTGGCTCAGGGTGCTGATGTCACACACAGAGTCACATCCCATAATAACATTGGAAAGTCGCAAGCCTTCCTTTGCCCACTGCATCTTCTGGCTGCCACAACACAGCAGCTGTTTTTTTTTCCTTCCTCCCACCTTGGGTACCTCAGCACCCATACAATTAGTACCTGTTTGGTATGCTAGCATTTGTAGCTGTGGAACTACAAGTGCCAGCATGCCACACCACACATGTACAAATTGTATGGGTGCTGATTAACATGTGTGGCTGTGGCATGCTGACACTTGTAGTTCCATGCAGCACAGCAGCCTTTAGCTGTGGAACTACAAGTGCAAGCATGCCACAGCATCACATGAGAGACGGAAAGTGAGGTAAAATTTTGTAAATGGGCACAGAAAGCAGAACAAATGTAAAAGGGATGTTAACTCTTCCCTCTATCTATAACTAAAAGAAAATATTGGAAGTTACATTTGATATATGTAATTGTTCCAACTAACATACAAATTAAACTTAAAGGGAATCTTTCGCCAATTATTATTATTTTTTTTTTACTTATTAAATCGCGCCCCTGATCCATATGCTTTTCCTCTCAGTCGTTTTTATTTCCTGATTGGAGATTTCTCTATTCGGCCGTCTATATATGATTGTGGGGAAGACATTCTTGCTTGCACTGCTTTAACAGCAGTCAGAGATACTTTACAGCAGCTTCATGCACATAGGATTCTTAAGACAGATTCTGTCCCATAGACTTGTATAGGAGAGTTTTCACTGTGAAGAGAGGGGGAGCTGTGACCATCTCCTCTTGTGACTGGTGGATTCTGTTATCTGTACACACTGGTGTCTCCTTTCAGCTTGACCCTGCTTTTACTGATAATGAGCACACTGCTGAAAAGCTCTCTAAACAGAACAGGAAGTGTCAGACGATCATTAGGCCTAGTGGCCAAAGTGAAAACTGCGGGACTTAAGAATTATTAAAAAATTATTGAAAGTGATCTGGAAAATTTAAAAAAACATAACCAAAAATTCCTAAAAAATGTGTTTAACATAAAAATGTGAGTTAAACAATAAGTCATTTTTTGATGACACCTTCCCTTTAAGAACAAACCTGCAGTCCCTATCCCGTTTGTAACCCAGCAGGGACTGTCTGTACACCCAACTTCACTTTGCTTGATGCGGTTTGTGGCACATTATGCATAAAAAAAGAAAGGCAGCAATTTAGACACCAACATAGTTTATGCTTAATTTCGTCCCCATTTGCAAACCCCAGACTCTCCATTGTAAGAAGGTGGATCAAAAACATGTATTAAAAGGTCATGTGAACCTAGCCTAATACTGTTTTTTCCCTTGGCTTATTGGTCTATATCTGTTCAACAAAATCTTTGGAAACTACCACAAGGGAGCAGACAGGCCAATGTCTTCAGGCCGGTCCCCACAGCAGGGTTTTCAGTCAGATTTACAGATAGTTTTTGGTTTTGAAATCCATCTGTAAACCGACTGTCAACCTTTTACATAGACTGAAATCGAAAATCTGTGAAGTAGTTTACGCTACACGGTTTTTCTGCCGGATGTTTTTTTACACCGCCGGCATAACGAAAAACTTGAAACATGTTTATTCTTCTGCTCGGTTTTTTGGAATCCCCAAAACACGGACAAAAGCCGTCCCCCTTTCTTGCAAAAAAAAAAAAAAAAAACCCCAAAAATCTGACCAGTATTTTTTGTCATTACCGTGTGAATGCACCCTTATTCTTTCTAGCGGTGTACGCAGTGCTACATGCTGAGGAGCCAGTGGCCAGTGCCCTAGATAATTGCTATTGAAGCTTAAAGGGATCCTGTCCCATAGATTTTGCCTTGCTGAGGACAGCACAAGCTATTGTCAGACATGCTGTTTCCAGCGCTGTGTCCCTTATTCTGTAAGATGCTGCAGTTTTAGAGCATTTACCCCTCAAATCTTATTCATGAGCAGGTGTTGGCTTCACCCACCAAAGGCTAGCCCCGCCCACTGACAGTTATTCACATGTTTCTACCTAGTCAAAGTAATAGGTTTGTCAGTTGAGGTGGGCGGGGCTAGTCTCCGATTGGCCGGGTTTAAAAAAACTGACTCTCTGAAGGACTCTTTGAATTACTCTTCTGGCTGAAAACTGCAGATTTGAGCATTAGATACACGAAAACTCCAGCATCTTACAGAATAAGGGACACAGCGCTGGAAACAGCAGGTCTGACACTAGCTTGTGCTGTCCTCAGCAAGGGGGGCAAAAACTGTGTGACAGGTTCTCTTTAAGTGGGTGTTCCCACGACGCATTTTTGCATGTAATTTAGCGTGTTCTTTCCCCCGAAATATATGCTGCGTTACGGCCCAAACAATTTACAATACAGTTCTTATAGACATCAATAAAAAATACGTGCCGTCAACTAGCAAAGTATAGGAGGCACACATATTCCTTGGGCTGTTACGCAGCATATGAGCAGTTGAAATGACCCGCTTGCAAGCACCTAATTTCAACAGCGCATTGAACACGTATTGCAGCGCAAACTGCACACGCCACAATATGCAGTGTGAACCCGGCCTTACTCTTGTGGTTGTTTCTTATCCAACTTAAAATATAGTGTTCTGTAATAGAAAGTGAGAGCCTGTACTAGAATGTGCTGCAACTTTCTCAGATAAGTTGGTAGAAATGTGCTTGAGTCCTGAAAAGTTGATTATGTCACGGATGGTCTTAAAGGGATTGTCCATGGTTATTAAAAAAGGGTCTGCTGGGCACAAGGGGTAAAACATACAAAAAAAAGCACCCAGAACTCCCCTGTGAAGCCTCTTCCATTTTAGCACGGCCATTGCTCTGGTGCTCCACAGCGATGCAGTCCATCACTGACCTCATCGGTCACATTGCAGCAATGCTGGAAAGGCAGTGGCTCCAAAGATGAATACATTTTCTTTTTTACTTTTTCTATTTTATACTTTTCTCTTTTTCATAAACCTGGACAACCCTTTTAAGTCTTCTATGAAAGTAGTTTCTGGTAACCCACTGCCCTCTTACCTTACTGATGGTATCAAGCAGAACCTGAATAGTATAGGGGTTAAAAACTTAAAAGTTCTCAAAAGTGGAAAGTATATATATAGCGCTAAGAGAAGCAAATAAAATATTAATTTATTATACTAAAACATTACGAGCTTCCGCAGATGTATACAGATGTGTAGTAGAATAAATTAATATTTTAATTACTTTTCTTAGCTCTCTAGATATACTTTCCACTTTTGAGAACTTTTAAGTTTTTAACCCCTATACTATTGTGCACCTTTGGCGTCCCACGAGGAAACCTGAGGCGGGAAAGCTGGAGCAGCTTCGAATCTCAAAAAACCACCGCGGCGGAGTTTACCGGCGTGCTGTACCGTTCTAAGTACAGCCCCAAAAGGTGAGCACTTGACCTCCCCCGTATTTTAGAGTGGTGTTTTTATAAGATTTCAGCCGCGCTCTTTTTTCCAGTAAACATCATACCCCCGGAGGGTTTTGGGGCTTTTGTCCAGAAGCTCTACGGAGGTTATCTTTTCTGTATAAGCAGAACCTGAATGAGGCCACCTTTTTATGTTTGCTTTGGGACCTTCATTCTCTGTCAAAAGGTGTGAGCCAAGTCCTGTATATAGCTGATTGCTAGACCTGCATAATGGTATAGGGCACAGGTGTCAAACTGGCAGCCCTCCAGCTGTTGGGAAACTACAACTCCCATCATGCATTTGTATAATCTATAACAGTGGGCATGATGGGAGTTGTAGTTTCCCAACAGCTGGAGGGCCGCCAGTTTGACACCCCTGGTATAGGGTATCCCGACCCTCAGGATGCATTACTCTAGCTTGGATCGTGTTATTTTCGGCTGACTTTGTGTTGATGTGGCAGGAACATTGTACAGCAGCGCTCTTCAGTGTTTTGTGGGCATATGCATCTTGAACCAAGCTGCCTTTCATCTGCTAATAAAACCCATGGATTACTTCCAGTTTAAAAACGACGGGATATATTTCCCACTGTCCAGAATCATGATGTCAATGAGATTTGCTCACCCAGGGTGTTGAACTTGTGTCACCCATGTCCTGCTGTGTAGAATACACAGTGGGAACTGTGAACCCTGGGTTTCTGCACAAAAAGTTGATCTGCTCAGTCTGCAAATGGCTTACAAGTGGAGGAAATCCTGTGCACTTCCTCGAACGCCTCTCATACCGTTTATTGGCCAACTGGAAATCTGTCGAAACTTCCTCAGGTTGTCCGTTCAAGAGGCATGGTGAGGAGTTTGTACTCTTAACCTTCCCAGTTACAGAATTAGAGGATCCCTTCAAGAACCAACTCTGCACTGCGACACTCTCTTGTAGTCTCGCGACTGTCTCTAGGAATGGGCTTGCTAGAAAAATGAGTGCAGGGAGAGGAGCCCACCATAAATAATGACTTTTCTAGTCACCAGCTACTAGTGCATCTCCTAAAAATTAGAATATCATTGAAAATTAAAGGGGTTCTCCAGGACTCTTATTTGTTGTAGGGCTCACAAATTTAATATATTAAACCTTGTAATTCATATTGTAATGAGTCCATACAATATATGGGTTTCTCTATGTGACTTAAATTGATATCAATTATCTTTTCAGTGATATTCTATTTTTTTTTTTTTTTAGATGCACTAGTATTAGCCGTTATCAATGTAATACATGAATGAACTGGGTTTCACAGGGGATTCTGAGCTGGAGACCCTCATATGCCCTTACAACCCTTTTAACTTCTGGTGGGTTAAAGAAATCAATATAAATCACTCATCTTGCCTTAAAGGGGTTTTGCCACGATGTAATGTTGATGTGGGATCCTCCAAAATGGGTATTTAATCACTTTTCTAAATATATGTGATTACAAAAAGTGAAGACTCTGAGAGCTACAGCATTTCTCAATCCCCCTTAGTTACCTGAAAGCTTGCATTAGACACGACCAGAGGTGCTGACAGGTCGCGCTTGCGTGAAACACTTCTTATCTAATGAAAGGGAAAATGAATGAGCTTCAAGGGGCTGGGGAGAAAGTGCAGTGCATGAGCCTGTGTCTTGCTGTATAGAGAATTAACTGTTGTAAAGTTATTATTTGAGTTAAGTTTTGAGACGCTCCCTTATTCTTGACTCTCTGCTCTCAGTGGGTCAAAAGCAAATTGAGGATTTGTTACATCCATCAGAGGGCGCTTGAGTTTCTCAGCTCCTTTCCCATAATGCCTTGTGATATGCAGATGCTTTGTGGAGTGCAAAAGGCAATTTCGAATCTCCACACGCCTATACAGCGCTCTCCCTAAGGAGAGATCTTCCCTTTCTGAGCCAATCATTGCCTCCCACTCAGCCAAGCCAGTATCGCTCTGCTCTTTACTGACGAGGGGCAAACATGACGAGCTGTATGCAGATGAGAGATACTGGCTTGGCTAAATATCCCTTTTGCTTTCCAAAGACCCAGTGGGTCAATAGCAAATTGAGGATTTGTTACATCCAACAGAGGGTGCTTGATCTTCTCAGCTCCTTTCCCTTAATGCCTTGTCATATACAAATAGTAGGTAATGATTACTCTATTGTTCTCTCCACAGGGATAGATTACATACTCAACCATGGGCAATGCATGAAAGGAAAAAAGGGTAATCTTTTTCAGCACAGGGGAGGCTTTCTTCACTCTTATCTGGTTATTGCTGATAATATTTAC
The DNA here is from genome assembly GCA_025379985.1 of Phyllomedusa bahiana. Classification (NCBI taxonomy): domain Eukaryota; kingdom Metazoa; phylum Chordata; class Amphibia; order Anura; family Hylidae; genus Phyllomedusa; species Phyllomedusa bahiana. The sequence continues at coordinate 16,610 of JAODAL010003190.1, forward strand.
ACTTCAGACCAGAAAGGACCATCAAGCAAACCTCCCTGCTGAGATAGTCGCATATTGCTTGTAAAAAGTAAAAAATTGATGATAGTTTTGTTTTTGGCTAATGCTGAGCTTGTTGGGGTGAATATGGCATCCTATGGACCACTTGTCCAGAATCCATCATATCCCTCTGTGTGAAAATGAAGGCATAGTGAGGCCCTGATGGAGCCCACCCAACTTGGAGGTCATACAGCCCTGTGCTGGGGCCTTGCATTACAGACATTTATATTGATGGACAAATTGGATTGAAGAAGGAACAAAACAGCACAATGAATGCAACTTTCAAAAGTGTTTTTTTTTTTTTTTTTTGTGGATAGTTGGGGGTCCAGGTGTTGGGATTTCCACGATCAACAGAATCAGGAATAAAAGTCCCCTTTTCACCCCCCAGGTAAAAGACCATGGCCAACAGGAGTTTGAGTGAGCGGTGGTCGAGAAAAAGCACAGACGATACCCTTCATTAGAGCATTGTTTTGTCAATAGCTCTCCTGTCCCCATGACGTGCGCCTTCTGTCACGTGGAAGCCGGGACATGACTCCTTTCTGTCTTTTGGCTTTAGGCCACGTCCCTACGGCACAGGACAAATATCGGTCAGTTTACCTGACCGGTATTTGCACTGTTTTTGGGCCGTGCACTTGGCTGCAGGGGGGCGGCTTTTCTCCACGAATAGCGGAGAAAAGCCCACCCCCATCCCATAGACCTGTTCATATCCGCCCAAAAACTGGACAGAAGAATGAACATGTTCTATGTTTTTCAGACTGCCGGCGGGTGAAAAACCCATGCGGTGGGGACTGCTGCGCGGATTTTCCATAAACGTTAATTGTAAAGTTTGTCAGGTTTACAAAACTGAAAACCGTCTGTAAAACTGTCTGAAAGCCCGTGCCGTGGGGACAAGGCCTTACTGTAGCATTCTTATTGCTTTTGTACTGTGCTTGTGCTAGCGTTGCTTGCGTAGCATTAACCTGGGAGTTCTCCCCTGTGGTTACTTTTTAGGAACCACAATGCCTGCAGTGCTTGTATAGCTTTAATTTTGATTACATCTTTCTACTAATTTGTAGATGAAGATTTGATCTTGAGAGCGCCTGACCCTGCAAGCGTACATGTGCTCCTCGAGGATTTCCTCTCTGCATGGATCTCTTTGCAGGGGAATGGCGTGCCTTGGTGATTTATTGAATTTTCTTGGGTGCTGGGTTGCATTTTCCTATTACGGTCTGCGGACCATGTAATGTGCACAGGGTTCTCATAGACCTGCTCAGCACTTTTTTTTTCTTGCTTTGGTTAAACTCCTGTTTTATGATTCAGAAGACAGAACAAAGTTCGATAAAATGTAGGAAGGACTTACATTGCCTGGACTATAATACACAAGTCATCAATTTCAGTCTGTTGTATAAGGCGGTGCTCAGACGTATTAGGCCCCATTCACATTAGGCCAGTAGTTTCAATAGGGCAGACATGGTCTCTTATACACTTTTGTGCTCTATTTCCTGTGTGGTCTGCAGTGTGTGTCCAGTACCTAAAGGGCAAATAGAGCAGATGTAATCCGTAAGGGATCCCGTTTGCCCTATAGACCTTGGCTACTGCTTCATTCATCAGATTATTATTATTATTATTTTTTTTTTGTGGATAGTTGTGGGTCCAGTTGTTGGGATTTCCACGATCGACAGAATAAGGAATAAAAGTCCCCTTTTCACCCCCCAGCTAACAGGCCATGGCCACGAGGAGTTTTAATGGAGTGGTGGTCGAGAAAAAGCAAAGTATAACACGTGGCTGGGTCATAACCTTTGAATGGAGCAGTATTGCATATGCTTGACTGCCAAAGGACTGAAACTCCTCCTAAGTGTGATCTTGTAGCTGGAGGGGATTGGGGACCTCAGCCCGGTGATTATTGTGGATCCAAGCGGTTGCACCTCCAGTCTAGCTTTAGTGCAGAATACCTTGTTAAGGTGGGAAAAAAACAAAACACAAAAATTACTCCTGCTTGTAGTTGTAGTTGCCAAAAACTAAACCTGGAAAAAATCTCCTCATCTTTCCTGGAAACCCTGGGTGTGAAACTGGCCTAAGGCTATGTCTACCCAGCTCTGGATTCTCGTCGGATTTTTAGTGCATTCAATATTTTGAAACCACAGGCAATCCAAATGTAGACTTCAGTCTAAAATCTGTGCTGTAGTCTACACAGTCAAATAGTCTCCAAAAAATGGGAATCTAGCTTGAGAAGTCTACACAGCGCAGGTTTTTTTATTGAAGCCGTGTTTTTTTTTATTTAAGCTGCCTTCCGTCCAGTGGAACATATTCTATCTTCCGCCGAATACCCGTTGGATTCCCTTGCAGCTCATGTACTGGGCCGGTGGGAAACCGAAAACTGACCACAGCTTTTGGTGCACACCCGTGCCAAAAGCAGCAGTCCAGCAATGTTAAAATGCTGTCAGATTTTGAACAGCATTTTAACGTTGTGTAGATGTTCACATTGTTTTTTTCTGCTTTTTTAAAATATTTTTTTTGCATGCATTTTCCAGAACTCCAAAATTCATTTTATTGGAGCGCTTTGGGGCATGTTACACACGAAGAACTGCACCAACTTAGACACCAACCAAGGACACACACCATTTGGTGCCCTTTTCATGATGCCCAGACTCTCCATTGGAGGAAGGCACATCAAGAAGCTTTCTCTAAAATGACGTGTGAACCTAGCCTAAGGCCGAGTTCACACGGCTTATTCACAGCGTAATTGCGGTACGGATTTCGCCCACAATTACGGCGTGTGCTCGGCAGCGGGGACACGGTGGGGGTGCCGGCAGCTCGCCGGCCCCATTGACATACATTATCCTCGACGCGTATACGCCGTGAATAAATGACATGTCACTTTCTCCCCGCTCGCCGTATTTCGCGAGCAGGGAGAGGAGACGGAATCCATAGTTCTCTATGAGAACTGTGGATTACTGTAATGACTGTAATTCGAGCAGTACGGCGCGAATTACGGGCTGAAATCCGTCCCAAAATAAGCCGTGTGAACATAGCCTTATACTGGTTTTTACCCAGGCAAAATCCTTGGAAAACCACAGATTGTGCCATATGATTGGCGTCTACTGCGAGCTGGCAGGTCGATGTCTTGTGCACTTATAATGTAAAGTGTGTTAAGATAAGGTCACCCCGTGATGTTAAAGGGACATGACAGATCAAGTGGCTCATCACATCTGATCTATTAGGTGAATAGTCAGACGTACGCGGTGTCCATTGGGAGGATTACCACCCCGCCCTCTGTTTCCTGCAGGGATCCGGTGATACACGCCGGCTTCTCCTGGCAGTTGTAGCCGATGTGCTGGTTCTCCTCCCATAAGTCTCCTGCGCGGCATCGGGCTCTGGTGCGGGCCTACCTACCACAGTGCTGCTCTTGGTTCAGAACACGGATCTGCAGAGAACTTGTTGTACTACATCTTCCAGGGTCTAATTATTTTGTACTCGGGATGTAAATGTGGTTGACCTCCCTCTGTCATCAGACAGGTGACAAAACAAAGGCCGCGTCTCCCATTTCTGCACTATGTGTTTTGCATGTTGTCCATCTGCTGTTGCACCTTTTGGTTGTCATCTGCCCGGTGCAGCCACTTTGAACCGGCCACCTCCACGCCTGTCTCCTCTGAAAGACGATACCCTTCATTAGAGCATTGTTTTGTCAATAGCTCTCCTGTCCCCATGACGTGCGCCTTCTGTCACGTGGAAGCCGGGACCTGACTCCTTTCTGTCTTTTGGCCTTAATGTAGAATTCTTATTGCTTTTGCACTGTGCTTTTGCTAGCATTGCTTGCGTAGCATTAACCTGGGACTTCTCCCCTGTGGTTACTTTTTAGGAACCACAATGCCTGCAGTGCTTGTATAGCTTTAATTTAGATAACATCTTTATACTAATTAGTAGATGAAGATTTGATCTTGAGAGCGCCTGACCCTGCAAGCGTACATGTGCTCCTCGAGGATTTCCGCTCTGCATGGATCTCTTTGCAGGGAATGGCGTGCCTTGGTGATTTATTGATTTTTCTTGGGTGCTGGGTTGCATTTTCCTATTACTGTCTGCGGACCATGTAATGTGCACAGGGTTCTCATAGACCTGCTCAGCACTTTTTTTTTTTTTCTTGCTTTGGTTAAACTCCTGTTTTATGAGTCAGAAGACAGAACCAAGTTCTATAAAATGTAGGAAGGAATCGCATTGTCTGGACTATAATACACAAGCCATCCATTTTAGTCTGTTGTATAAGGCGGTGCTCAAAGATATTAGGTCCCATTCACATCAGGCCAGTAGTTTTCATCAGAATACCTTAAATAGGTATCCCGACATCTACCCCAGTGGAGCTATAGGGCAGACGTACTCTCCTAAACTTGTGTGGTCTGCAGTGTGTGTCCAGTACCTAAAGAGAGAGAGATCACGTTTGCCTTATAGTCCTTTATGGTTCTACCTTGGCTCTACTGCTCATACATCAGAATCACATTGGATACTAATGACGGAGGCCAATAATATGATGTAAATGGGGCCTTGGTGATGTCTGCTTAGTGCCTGGGTGCACAACATTGTCCTATTGTACTTCTCGCAGGGGAGCAGTAACTCTTAGGGTAAGTTCACACGGCGTCTTCACTCTGTATGAACATCCGCTTTTTTGATGCGTCTTTGATTCCATCAGAACGGACCCAGAGACGCATCTAACAATTAGCAGTGAGTTTATCACTGCCGGCAATGACGGACACGCAGCGGCGTTCATACGAGTGATCGCCGCTGCGTGTTTGCATCGCGCCTGTCGGTCCGTCTTTTGGATACGATCCAAGAATTGCATGTCATTTCTTTGATCGCGTACAAAAGACTGACTTGACGGGCACGATGCAAACACGCAGCGGCGATCTCCCATGTGAACGCCGCTGCGTGTCTGTCATCCCGGCAGTGATAATGTCACTGCTAATTGTTAGATGCGTCTCTGGGTCCGTTCTGATGGAATCAAAGATGCATCAGAAAAGCGGATGTTCATATGGATGCAAGACACCATGGGAACATACCCTTAGAGCGGGACTCCTCATCTGAAAGCTTTATGGCACTTCAATCATAAATACCCAGAATGGCTGGGAGGTATTGGCTCCACTTCATGGACCCATAGAGTCAGAATGGGGGTCCGCTGCTGGGTGCTCCAGATAGAGGATATGAGGCGCCTATGTTCATTACAGAAGAGAACCCCACACCTACATGGCCTCCTCTCTGGGGTCTATCGGGCGTTCTTATGGTAAATCTTGTGGATCTGCCATGATTGTCTTTGAGGAAGAAATCCAGAGATAATATAAAAAAAGTTTTTACCGGGGTTGCTCCTTTATGTAGCTTACAATAGCATATCCAGCCCTAGAGTGCCAGCCGTACAGGTCCCACCCTAATGGTGCCAGCCAGGCAGTGCCCACCATAAGAGCGCCATTAGTTGAATGCAGCTGTCAAAAGATGAATATTCTTCTCTGAACAATGAGGACAGACACAAAGCATGTGTGTGTACTGATGGTCGGGGACCATGTAGAATGGTGCTGGGGCCACATGTTGTGCACCCCTGGCTTAGCATCTACTTTAGGAAAATTCCTCCACCTTACATGTAAGAGTATCTTTATAATAGTAAGCTTTGTAAGCTTAATTTAGGTCTAAAGAGAGCCTCCAGCAGCTGGTATCTCTTGTGGCATACTTTTTCACAACGTGGCCCTATGAGGATACGTAGCAGCCCTCCTACCTCGGAGGAGTACACTGGAGCTCTTCCCCGCATGCCTACTAAGCGGGGACCACTGATATCCCGTGAACACCCTCTATACATGGTGATTAAATCCTGTATGGAAAATGTCATCACCTGGTTTGTATTCCATAAAACTTCTACCTCTGTGCTCATTAAACAGGAGTTGTAAAATTCAATGTGCATGGAACCGAGTGGAACAGGAATCCATGTTGTATATACAGAAACTATTTCCATCATTTGAATGAGTGAGATGCGGCCACTCTTGTTGTGTGGAGCCCAGTACAGGCCGGCTGGTTTGAGTCATATCGTTTACTGTGTACAATGTTGCGGTAATGTTACCGGTATTACACTCGCCATCTTCCTGTGACCATTCATTTTCCATACAGTCGCTTCCATTTCCTCATTGCTTACTGATGAATTGCTTGCTTTTTTCATTGCTTATTTTCTGGCTCCCCTGAAGTCCCTACACAGCAGCAATGTCCTTGGACTGTGACCTGTAGAAATAATATTTATACATGTGGATTACTTAAAGGGGTTGTCTCACTACACTGATTCATCTAATCACAGTCGTGTTTTCGTGGTTTCATTTTGAATTCAGGGGCGTGTTTACTGGTTTCTACTAGGCTGCAGTAGAAGCCAGGTCTGTAGCTATAGCAACCAGTGCAGGCAGCCTATCAGGAGAGATCAAACAGGTCTGTAGCTGTAGCAACCTGAGGAGCTGGTGCAGCCCATACAAGAGGGGATATCTAGGAATAGGTAGGACAATGCTAATGGACATATATTGCAAAGTGACTTGTTTTTACAAGATCTTTAGCATAAAAAGCAATCCTTGTAGTGAGACAACCCCTTTAAAGTATGTAGTATATGCCAACATATTCCATAGCGCAGTATTGTCATCACTCATCAGGACCCGTTTCATAGGAAGCCAATTAACGTAGCTGCCCGTTTATTGAGTTACAGATAAGACCAGAGTATCCAGAGGAAACCTATTGGACTTCAGAGAAAATATAGTAGAAACTTCATAGAGATGCTGTCCTTTGTCAGATTCAAGATAAACCGTTTTAACCACTGAGCCACCATGTGGGCCACAAGAGGAGGGACGCTGAGTGATGTAACAGTAGATCAGCAAGTAACATGTCGGGACAAATGCACATATGCAGGCAGGCCCTTTATAGGACATTGGAGTCCAAAGAGGGCTAAAGCTGGCCCTACATATTAGTCAGGATCCCTCCCTGTATCGTAGTCCCTCCTGAACACTTCATACCCATGAGTGTGGACGTCTTCTGATCGGGTGCAAGCCTATCCCAGACTCTTAACCCACCAACAACAAATGGATCAGGTAGTTGAAATCCAGCTCTCCGATCCTTATCTCCTCTTGATTTGGGGATGGAGGGGGAGATTCAATATCCTCCCCCATGAATTATGGTAGATAACTGTCCCATCCTGTTGGGATTGTTGGGTTCAGTTGACATTCATCTAATGTGTATGGCTAGATTAAATTCTACTTCTTACGGACATCTCCTGGCTTGTACAGTACACCTTCTCTTTAAAGGGGTTTTGCCATGATCTCATTTCATACCTCCTGCATCCAGCTCTACAGCTCTGTGTGCTCAGAAAGGGCCGTGTGTGATTTGTTTGAATTGCAGATCATGTGACCCGGCAGGATGACATCACTAAGCCTTTTCTCACTCTAGTCAAAGAAAGGTCCGTTTATGTATAGAATTGTAAGTAGCTACACTGTAGCTCAGAGGTAACATTTTTGCTTTACAGCACAAGGGTCCTAGGTTCAAATTCCTGCAGGAACTTAACCTGTGGATTTTTTTCCTCTTTATCAATGCATATACCTGATTGAGGTTTCTTTTTTTTTTATTTGCACTGTTTGACTAATTACTAACTAGTCCAAAGGACTTGAGTAGAATGACAGCACCCGGGGTTTGAACACTCAGTAGTTACCTGAGAAGAGAGGTGATGTCTGAGCATGTGCGACCAGGACTGCGGAGCGCACAGCCCTGGTCGAATCCCCTGGAGACGAGCTGTAAACAATGGATCACTAAAGGAGCAGCTAAAACAAAAACGGTGCAGAATTTTTAATAATGATGAATGGTGAAAATGTTTTGTTATTTAATTTGTAAGCTTCCTGTGTCAATTTTACTTCGTGGAAAAACCCCTTTAAGGTCTTTTGTCCTTCACATGCTGGAGTTGTCTTCTTCTTTGTCTCTTTGAAGAGAAGTAAGATCAGAATCTTTATTCAAGTGAGAGGGGAAGTATTTCTTAGATAGAGTTTTCACATTTTCTTTTCTTCCCCCTAAATGACATGTGGGCCCTTTGCACATCACATGTATGGTCACATTATTCACCACAATGATGATAATATACCGTATATAATCATACGCAGTTGAGATTTTCATGTCACATGAAGTATTACAGGAATATTCTGTGATCTAAAATGCAAAAATAAAATTACATATATATTATTTTTTATAGTTTTTTTTTTTTTTTTAAATTATACATTCTATATATATGTGTGTAAATTAACTACAGGCAGTCCCCGGGTTACGAATGGGATAGGGACTGTAGGTTTGTTCTTAAGTTGAATTTGTATGTAAGTCGGAACAGGTATCTTTATTGCATGGAACTCCAGCACAAAAGGCTTTTTTTTTTTTAGTTTAGTGCAGGGAAGGGTTATTACATTTTGTATTGCTTTCCTGTGCCACCCTGTGTATGAAGACTTCTTCACTCATGTGCTGCTGCGGCATGCTGGGACTTGTCGTTCCACAGCTACTATCTGCTGTGGAACATGGAACTACACGTGCCAGCTTTCCCCATATGTCTTTGTTTGTATCTAGGGGACAGATGTAAGCGTATACGGTTGTAAGGTCGGGTATATGCCTGTAATTACTTGTACTCTCCTTCGACAATGGATGGCCGCGTGATATCATATGTGATGATAATGTTACATAATAATCAGATTTTCTTGTTCTATCATTTAACCCCATTGAGTCCGGCTTGCTATTGCACCTCATGGCTGTCGTCATTGTTGGTGATGCAGAATCAATAAGGTATTCGTGTTACATTTTTCTTTTTTTTGTTACTGTTTTTACCACTTTCAGTTAAGTAAATTGTATTTTCGCATTGCAGAAACCCCCTTAAATTGCTGAGTAGCCCTAAGTGTTTTCCTCTGAACATTAAAAAGACTAAACATAACTGGATGGCCTTCTATCTGTGCTGGCAAGCATGTCCACCCGTGCCATCAGACAAATACGAATTATTCCACAAAAAGAGGAAGAGTTGTAAGGCGGCCTTGTGGGTAGAATTCATAGAGCCCAAGTGATGGGAAGGGTTAAGTATATTCTACGTGATGAGGATGTGACTGGTAAATAACATATGATGCTCTATATGTGTCTGTTGTTGAAGTATTTCTCTAGAGTGGGGTAGCAAAATCTCAGTTTGTGGCTGGACGCCGGACTCGGATCACATGGGTTCTGCCTTCAATCTGCTGCTTCCTTGCATAGGACAAGCATTGGGCCAAGTGGAGAGATCTTTTATGTTTGAATTGTGACTTCAGATATTCGCACTGAAAGCTAGTTTGTTCCTGTAGGCGGACGGCATAGGCACTTTGCCAGGTCCCCTATAGGATCCATCTATAGGAGCCGTCAGCTGTATATACATATTCAATTGCCATTAAAGGGGTTGTCTCACTACACTGATTATACTCACCTCTAGGTACTGTTTGACTTGGTTTCATTTTGAATTATAGATTGGGTCGTGGTGTTTACTGGCTTTACTAGGCTGCAGTAGATTGCCATCAGGTCTGTAGCTATACGACTAGCACTGGCCAGTCCTTGAATCTAGAGAGAGCGTGTAAACAAGGTCTGTAGCTTATAGCGACCAGGAGGAGCTGTATGCAGCCCATACATGAGAGTGGATTTCTAGGAAATAGCGTAGGGGACACTGTTTGTATGGAACATATATTGCAAAGTGACTTGTTTTTGCAAGATCTTTAACCTAAAAAGCAACCCTTGTAGTGAGACAACCCCTTTAAGTGAGTAGCTCTGGTAGTAGAGCTCCATATATAAGGTATTGTGCTTGTTCAGTAGTTGCATATAGAATATTGCTGAGATTTGTCCTGCTCTATGGTTGGTTAGCTTAGTTCCTAAAAGAGATGACTTCTAAAATAAGTTATTGCTATATTTGCCATATTTGAAGAAAGATAATCAGATAGGTTTTGCTTGCTGGGCACCGCCACAAAGCTGTCTGGTAATCCTATGGGGTGCACTTCGCCACCTAAGCTTTAAAAGAGTTTTCATAGATTTACATGGTGCCCTTCAGAGTCCATTGACTCTCCAGCTAAATGTAGGATATGCGCAGGCGAGTGTTAGATAGAGGATGCTCTATGAATGTGCGATAAGCCTGCAATCTCCATCTATAGTAGTGTTCTTTGATAATCGATAGTATGGTTCTAATCTGCTAAACCTAGACACACCCGTGTTGGTTTAAATGGATCCAGACCATCAGAAATTTTCTTTTCACATATTGACAGGCAATATGAGACTATTTTACACTTTTTTTTTTTTTCTTTTTATTGGATGATTTTTTTTTAGAAATATTTTTTAAAATTTCCCTATGTACATTAATCTCTGACTTCCACTCTTTGAGCGCTAAAAGCAAAGCAGAGAGAGGATTGCTTGATAGTCCTTCTTTCAGGTCTGCTATGGACTGAGACGTGCAAGTATTATCAGCAGGTCCTGATAAGTCTGAAGAGATCCCTTCCCCAGATTACCCTATAGATTGTTTGCTGTTTTATTATATTGATGATGCATTGCCTAAAGGGACCAGTGGAATAGAGTGGTTCTGTCCTTGCGAGGAGAACCGACTGGTGGAGAACCATAGAAGCAAATCATTATGTCATTACCTAATATTACACTATATATAGATATGCAGCAGTTGGGAAAAAAAAAAGTGAGAATAATCTGCTCAGCCATTCAGAAGTTTTATCTCACAGCTAGAGAAGGACATTATTTCCTATGTAATTTTTAATTGGCTTTGTATTTCCAGAAAATAAAAAAATTAATTGTGCAAAAAAACATCTTTTATAAAAAAAAAAGAAAGAACCCGTACATTTCATGGAATGTCTTTTTTTGTGTGTTAACTATGAAACTAGTGTTCCTTGTGAAATTAAAGGGGTTGTCTCACTACTTTGATTCATTTTACCTCAGACCTATTTTCTTGGTTTCATTTTGAATTCTCTAGTGGGCGTGTGTTTTATGGCTCTTTATAGGCTGCAGTTAGAAGACCAGGTCAGTGCTATGCAACCAGTGCTGGCAGCCTATCAGGAGCAGAGTAAACAGGTCTGTTAGCATTTATAGCAATATGTCTGATCCCTGAGGAGCTGACTGCTAAGCCCATACAAGTGGGGAAATCTGGGAATAGGTAGGACACTTGTTTAATGGACATATTAATTACAAAGTGACTGTTTTCTGCAAGATCTTTAACATAAAAAGCAATCCTTGTAGTGAAACAACCCCTTTAAGATTCTAGATTTCAATGTTGTGTGGTTCTCCTATTACTCATAGAAATTTATTTTCAATCTGTCAACTGGGTGTTAACAATTGAGGGGGGTTTCCCACATAGTCTGACATTGTCCCATCAGAGCTGATAGTGTGTGCAGGGACACACCCCTCTGAAAATTAGATTGGTAACACCCATCTGGACGATTCACTATTGACCTTAGTGTTTGTGTGTGGTTAATAACGTAGGAACAGCACAACCCAGAGTTATAAGAGAAGATGCTCCGGAATTGTCATATCATAGGGAACACAAGGATTTACTAAAACAGACCGGTCTGGAAATGTCACAGGTCCTCTTTAAGCTTCCCGTGGATATTATTGAGTGACAGCATCTGCCAATGTCATGGCTATGGGGATGGTTGGTAATCAGCAATGTTTTCCATTTTGAGACAGAAGGGTCTGGTTGGATTTGTTGCTCTAGCAGTGGTTTATTACCTTGCATACTTGTGGTTGTGTCTGGTGAAATCCTGATGACATAAAAAACTTGTTCAGCCAACAGTGAATGGCCACATCATCGGCCTGTTCTACTTCTCATAGAGATATCAGTCAGCCTCAAGTTTTGCTTCACATCTGACCTGTTTTGTACGCTTTTTAAGTGTCAAAACCTCGTCTGCTGGACGTTGTTCACTGGGACTATGCAAACAATACCAGGTGTGAAATTGCAACGAGGACCATGGGGGGGGGGAACCCTTTACTTTTGGGGGGTTTTTGGTGTTTATGGCACCTCAGCGAGCTGGAAAGGAAGTCACGAATGGAGAATCTCGTCTGAAAAGTGCCTCAAAAGCGCCTTTTCAGACGAGGTTTTCCAACACTGTTTTCTTTTTGAAACACCCATTGTCAAATATTAATAACTGAGGTGACATGAAACGCGTCATTAAACCGTGCTGAAAAAAATGCACTAAAAAAACATGCAACCTAGGGTTTTGAAAACTGTCTCAATTGATTACTGTGGGGATTTTCAGTGTTGAAAACACTTAAAGGGGTTTTGCCACGATGTAATGTTGACGTGGGATCCTCCAAAATGGGTATTTAATCACCTTTCTAAATAAATGTGATTACAAAAAAGTTAAGCTAACAGGCATTTTCCTCAATCCCCTTAGTTACCTGATAGCGTGCATTTAGACACGACCAGCAGCTGACAGGTCGCGATTGCGTGAAACACTTCTTATTGATGACAGGGGAAAATGAATGAGCTTCTCAAGGGGCTAGGGTGATAAAGTTGCAGTGTATGAGGCCTGTGTCTTGCTGCTTCTAGTGAATCAACTGTTGTTAAAGTGTATTATTTGAGTTAAGTCTTTGAGAAGCTCCATTATTCTCGACTCTCTACTCCCCCCTTCCCTCTCTCCCCAGCAGCATTCGTGATTTGTTTATATTCTACTCCTGTGCTGATAAAGAGGTAATAGTAACTCACGCCCTGGCAAAACCCCTTTAAAGACATGCATTGGTCGCGGCGCGTAGTCACCGCAAATAATTGACATGTCACTTATCTCCCTGAGCGTACAGTACGATCGTATTGTACGAGCGAGGAGAGGAGGCATAATCCATAGTTCTCTATGAGAACTATGGATTGCCGAAATTACACCGTGTGAGCATACCCTAAGAGAGAGAGTTTCTGCACCTGGGATCCCCCTCCATTTACTCAGAATAGCCTAGCAGGGTGTATAGAACCAGGGTTTCTAAGCTGCAGAACACCTACAAGCTGGAAAGAGGTATCTTGGTGGGACCCTGGTGTAACTGAGCGCTCACATATACCTATTTACAGGGAAATTGGGAATTTTGGATGGTTTTATGGTTTCTATACTAAAACTTGAAGGGGTTGTCTTACTTTAGGCATTGATGGCATAGCGCTAGGATATGTCATCAATGTCAGATAGGTGGGTGAGACTCATTCGCTAGTTTGGGACCCACAACCTAGTCTCTCGAAAACAGGCTTCCATAATCCAATTACAAAGGGTGAGTCTCCAACACCCCCCTCTGTTCAGAATGGAGAGGTTTTAGGGCAGGCATCCTCAAACTGCGGCCCTCCAGCTGTTGGGAAATCAATCCCATCATGCATTTTTAAGTGTATATTATAACAGTGGGCACGATGGTAGTTGAAGTTTCCCAAACAGCTGGAGGGCAGCATTTGAGGAGTCTGTTTTGGGATCATTCTGGAGATAGGTGCAGGTTGCAGAGGTGAGACCCATCCTAGCCCTATGCCATCTGTGTCTGAAGTGAGACAACCTCTTTGAGGCTGTAACCTCTTAAAGGGGTTTTGCCACGATCTCACTTCTTACCTCGTGTATCCAGCTCTTCTGCTTTGTGTGCTCAGAAGGCGGATGTGTGTGATTCTGTTTGAATTGCAGTCATGTGACCTCGTGGAATGACATCCCCAGGCCTTTTCCTTCTTTAGTCAAAGAATTGGTCCGTTTACTGTAAAGCATTGTGAGTAGCTGAGAGGTAAAAACTTTTGCCATCCAGGCAACAAGGGTCCTCGGTTCAAATCCACTGCCAGGATCCCCCCAAACCTAGTGGATCTTTCTTTTTTTCTCTCTTTATCTATAGCACAGACCTTCGCGATTTGAGGTTTCTTTTTGTTTTATTTATTTGCACTGTTTGACTAATTAGAGTGCTAAGAAGTACAGAGGATGGGGTAGTTAGTAAGTGAGCGCAGCACCCGTTGGAGTTTTGAAGTAACCATTAGCTTCATGAGAGAAAGGAGAAAGTGTTGTCTGGAGCATGGTGCGACCAGGACTGAGAAGCTCTCAGCCCTGGTCGTATCCCCTGGAGACGAGCTGTAAACAATGGATCACTAAAGGAGCAGCTAAAACAAAAATGGCCCAGAATTTTTAATAATAATGAATGGTGAAAATGTTTGTTGTTTCATTTGCAAGCTTCTCACGTAAATTTTACTTTGTGGCAAAACCCCTTTAAGGGATCTAAAGACGTTTCCCTATAACCAGTGTCTTCCCTGAGCACAACCCACAGCAGTCACCTCCCTGACATTGACCAGTGGTTGCCCCATATCAGGCGGTTAGTAGTCCAGTCGACTAGTTTGTCTACATTAGGCTTGTATTTTATTTTGGCATCAGACCGCATTGGGGTCGAGTTGTTGTTTGGTTTCTCTCTTCAGGGGATGGGAAGTTGTCGGGCGAGTTCTGTGTAGCCTGCTGTACTGTTTGTTCCTCCATAGTATTGTCTAGCTGAGCCAGTATTTACACGACGCAGGGAAACCACGGCAATGCGAGGTCTCTGGAGACGGGGATCTGCAGTACGGACTGGGCTGCTCTTTTACTTTTTATACTGCTGAGCTTCCGTTGCTATAGAAATCCTACGCTCTTCTCTCCCACGCAGGCCCGACGTGGGTTCTTTAGCTCTTTGTTTAAGTGTATGCTGTGCGTCGCTCAGGTAAAGGCTTTATCCCCAGCGTCTTTAAAGCTGGCCCTAAATGGCAAAATTTGGAACAGACCTGATATTTCTGGCTATTGGGACTTTTGTCAGTAATGTGACATATGCAAAAAGAAACAAGCAATTCTGACAATCAAATAATCCTCATTTGCATGCTGGGAAGTATTGTACTCATTGTGTATCCGAAGTATGTTTTCTTATAAAAATGTCTGCATTCATTGTTTGCTGCTGCAGCTTAAGGGAATGTTTCAAGGGAACCTGCCGCGTCAAATAAGCAGTATGGTCTACCTGGAACATAGCACAGAGCAGAGGAGGAGAAGCTGAGTAGGCTGAGATGTATGTACAGTGGGGAAAATAAGTATTTGATACACTGGCGAATTTGCAAGTTTTCCCACCTACAAAGAATAAAGAGGGCTGTCATTTTTATCGTAGGTACACTTCAACTATGAGAGACAGAATCTAAAAAACCCCCCCAGAAAATCACATTGTATGATTGTTAAATAATTAATTTGCATTTTATTACATGAAATACCTCATATACTCAAGTATAAGCCAACCTGAATATAAGCCGAGGCACCTACTTTTGCCACAAAAAACTGGTAAAACGTATTGACTCGAGTATAAGCATGGGGTGGAAAATACAGCGGATACTGGTAAATTTCAAAAATAAAAAAGGATACCAATAAAATAACATAGGAAGGTCTATTTCCCCCATAGGCAGATATATGCCGTTTAATGTCCCATATAGGCAGGTATATGTCCCGGTATAGGCAGGTATATGTCCCCCATAGTCAGGTGTAGCCAGGTATATGTCCCCCATAGGTGTAGCCAGGTATATGTCCCCCATAGGCAGTTGTAGGTATGTAGAAGCAGGGCTTGTTTTAAAAGCAAAAAAAAAATTACAAGTACTTACCTTCCCAAACCGTTCCGAGGCTCTCCCCGCGCTGTCTTCTGGCACAGGCTGCGTGATATCATCAGGTGTGCAGTACTGCTGTATATAGGAGAAGGGATTGTGCCCCTTTGTGATCAAGTACCCAAGAAGGAATAAGTATTAAAGATAATATTAAAAAATATTAAAAGTTTAAATCGCCTTCCTTTCACCATTTTACTAATAATAATAAAAAAAAGTTATCCATAATTGGTATCGCCATGTCCATAAAAGTCAATAGAAGAAAAGAAATTCCAAACCCCAAAATTGTGGGATTTTTGGTCATTTCATATCCCCTAAAAATTGGAATAAACAGTGATCAAAAAGTCACATCTGTCCCAAAATATATGTTCGAAAAATATGGTATGTTAGAAAATTGTATGCTTTCCATGCATAATGTGGAGAACCCCCTTTAAGTGTTCTGGTCATATACAGCACATGTTACTGCAGTTATTTTTTATCACAGTTTTCCAGATAGTCATTCTAAGGGGATTTCCAGTACTTCAATATTGATGTCCTGTCCTTTGGATAGGCTATTGATATCCCATTCTTGTGGGTCCAACTGAAGGCGGTTTAATTCATTTATAGCGCCGTTAAATTCCACAGCGCTGTACAGAGATTGCCATCATTCACATTGGTCTCTGTCCCCATTGGGACTCACAGTCTAAATTCCAGACTAACCTATCAATATGTTTTGGGGGAAACCGGAGTACCTGGAGGAAATCCATGCAAACACATGGAGAACATACACACTCCTTGCAGATACTGTCATGGGTGGGATTTGAACCCAAGACCCCAGTGCTAACCATTGAGCCACCACCAGTTGTTGAAGGGACTATGGCACTCGGCTGAGCGCGGTTTACCAGGCACAGTGCTGTATTGCAATCTGTGAATAGGCCTGAGCTACTATTAGTACCAGGGATAGCTGCTTCCAAATGTGCAGTGCCAGTGATGAAGGGGCCTTAGTGTGTGCCCAGGAGAAGAAGCCCTTTCAATCAGCTGGGAGATGATGCACACCAATCTGATATTAATAGCCTATCCCAAGAGTGCTTTCACACAGCGCACTTCTGGTGCAGTTTTAACTGCGCTCCAATCAAACTGCCTTTATTACCAGCAAGCTTCTTTCAGTTGTCTAAATTGTTCAGAAAGGCATTTCAAGTAAGTAATCGGTTACTGTGTTTGAAGTCTTGTGGATTACACACTCACTAATGGATTACTCACTTTCCAAAGGGTGCTTTCACACATTACATTTTTGGTGTGGTTTTTTTATGCGTTTTTTGTGCAGGAAGACACGGCAATTAATGCTGTACATTGCTGCACAAAAATTGCGGCAAAAATCGTGGTTATTACTGCGAATTTACCGCGATTTTTGTGGGAGCAATGTACAGCATTAATTGCTGTGCCTTCCTGCACAAAGAACGCACAAAAAAATCACCGTGTGAAAGCACTCTTAAAGGGAATGTCATCAAAAAATGACTTATTGTTTAACTCACATTTTTATGTTAAACACTTTTTGTAGGAATTTTTGGTTATGTTTTTTTTTTTTTCCAGATCACTTTCAGTATTTTTTTTTATTAATTCTTAAATCCTGCAGTTTTCACTTTGGCCACTAGGCCTAATAATGACACTTCCTGTTCTGTTTAGAGAGCTTTTCAGCAGTGTCTGCTAATTATCAGTAACAGCAGGGTCACGCTGAAAGGAGACACCAATGTGTACAGATAACACAGAATCCACCAGTCACAAGAGGAGATGTCACAGCCCCACCTCTCCCCTCCCTGCACAGTGAAAACTCTCCAATACAAGTCGATGGGACAGAATCTGTCTTAAGAATCCTATGGGCCTGAAGCTGCTGTAAAGTATCTCTCTGACTGCTGTTAAAGCAGTGCAAGCAAGAATGTCTTCCCCACAATCATATATAGACGGCCGAATAGAGAAATCTACAATCAGGAAATAAAAATGACTCCGAGGAAAAGCATATGGATCAGGGGCCTGATTTAATAAGTAAAAAAAAAAAATTGGTGACAGATTCCCTTTAAAGTCCCAGGATACACAGATTGTTAGGCTCTGCTCACATGGTCCAGATTTGCAATGAGCAAATCAGCTGTGGATTTGAATGGAAATCCACAGCTGGAACTCTGACTCATATTGCGAGTCCAGGAACCTTCATTCACGTGTATTGATGGTGAAATTGATTCAGATTTTGGCTGTAGATCCAAACAGGATCTTCAATGTGTGGACTCTTTGTTGCGTGTAGGGTCCACCCAAACAACCAACCCCCATACAGGTATAATCACATATGTAGCGGGGATGGAGGTGCTTTAAAAGAGCGTTCTGGTCTAAAGTTATGCGTCAGGACTGGAGCAGGACCCGAACTGGTGGATCCCGACACAGATCGTTCTTGGTTCTTTAAACTCTATGGCTAGATGCATCCGTTCTGTTCTTTAAACCCTAAATTAGGCAAGTGCACGACATCGTCAGCAGAAGCTTGGGAGCTGCAGGGCATCCAATTCTCTGGCTTCCCTGCCCTCATCAGCTAGCTATTAAATGTGTTCTGACGGCTGTAAGTGGCAGGCTGTGCTTTGTTGTTGTATGCCAGGGACATCCAGGAGACATGGATTTTCTTAATTTATGTAAGTATATGAGAAAGTAGCAGGTACCTCCTGTATGTGATTGTGTGGCTACAGACTTCAAGGACAGATGGATTTTCCACTGCTTTCTAGCCCATAGACCAGAATTCAGGTCCAAACAGGGTTCTGCAGGCTTCAGAGCTGAAATCCCTCAGTACTATTGATCAGTGTTTGCTTTAGACCTAAAATGCTGGTTTATATAACTAGGAAATGTCATATTTATACCAGACACTGATGTAGATAAAGCCGACAGTTTATCTACAGTGTAGATGCGAAGTTGTTAAGGGTGTATATGATGGCAGCCTTGATGATGTTGCCTGCAGAATCGTGAATGCAGCTCTGGATTGTTATTGAGATTGTAAGACAGGCTCAGTAACAGAAGAGTAATGCATTATTTAGATGGGTTTTTCCATCAGTTTCAACAGAACCTCCTCCCTCCACCCCTTCAAGCTGCTAATTCCTGTGCAGGCAGTGGGTGGTTCTGCAACAGTGACTGACATATCAGCTTGGCAAGCTCCTATTCCTAGGTGTGCCTGTTAGTTGGATATTGATAGATAGATTGAATAAAAAAAAAAAAAAAAAAAAAACACGACACAATCCAAAAAGGATTTCTGACTATAAATGTGAGGTAGCTGAGCTGTAAAGTGAGAGCGGAAAACATGCTGCCAACACTAACTGTTATCTGTGTATTTACATACAAAGGTAACTGTCACTGCAGACCTGACAACACGACACAGGACTATTGAACTCTCTCTGGTTAGCAACTCTAAAGGGTTAAGGTTTCTCTCAGTAAGCTCCTATTCTGTTGATAACACACAATAGGGATTGAAGCAACCACCCCAGCCACTGCTACTAGAAAAGAGAAGCTAGGAAGCCATATGTCAACAAGTAGAGAAAAACTGTTCTATCTTTAAAATGAACGTAAAATCAGAACAGCAATGCATTTGATAGCAACATTTATACATGTAGGTAACTACATGTAGAAAGCCGATTGATGAGGTTCGAATACCCCTTTAAGTGGGTCATCTGCTTTACTCAATGTTTTTGTTAGAATGGAGCCTCTATTACTGGGCGTCCCTTTCCGGGGGGCCACGGGAATGTCATGCTATGTAGACAGCACGTCTGCACATACCTAGTATATCGCCTACATATATTCCGGTTATGTTTATCCTCTCCTGGAGAGCGGTTCCTGGACGTCGGTCATACTTTTCTATTTTGTGGTGTCTGAATATCTTTAGTGCATTGCAGTCATTTTGCGAGACGGGACGTCTGAATAGTGTGGAAAGTTTAGCACAGGAGCAGGTGCTGTGGGTGTCATGAATGAGTCATTCTTACATAAGGATACTGAAGAAAGGAACAGCACCGCAGCCTCATTTTGTCGTTTCTTATTGATTGTGCAGCCTGTGTGAAATGCCCTTGACATTTCCATCTTTACCTTATCTGCTCTGACATCATTGTGGAGAAGTGAAAGTAGCCTCTGCCACCAGATGTACTTTTAGGGTATGTTCACACGGCGTATTGGGGGAACGTACAGTATGCGCCCCAATTACCCCGGGTGTGCGTAATTTAATTCTAAAGCAAAGGGAGGGGTGGGGGTGGTTGGCCCCATTCACATGCATTGTCAGCGGTGCATGAGTGCCGCGAACAATTGACACATCCCTTCTCTCCCTGGGTGTACGATACGATCGTATTGTACGCCCGGGGAGATGATGCGTAATTCATAGTTCTCATAGAGCGCTATGAATTATTGTAATTGCGGCACACATTTCGCTGTGTATAAAGCTCAATACACGCCGAACTGTGCGCGCAAATACGCTTAAAAATAAGCCGTGTGAACATACCCTTATGGATGACTGTATTAAAAGGGACACTGAAGAGTCACATGTGGCCCTTCTGCTGTAATTTGGAAACACTTTTGGTCAGCAATGAACTATTGGCGTGCGTTCACATGGCTGATTTGCTGCGTGAATTTGACGCTGACTTTTGAAGGCAGATTTTCACTCCCCTATATACTATAATGTGAGGTGAGGATTCAGCGCAGAATCCGCCTCAAGATTTGACTAGTCAATTCTTTTACTTTGCTGAAAATAAATCGTAAAATCAAGGTTGTGTGCACAATGGTGCAGATTTTCCATTAGTAAGGTGGATTGTAGTCAGATGTGGGTGCGGATTCTGAGGCAGATTCAGCGCTGAATCCGCGCCGTCCAACTCAGCGGTGTGAACATACTCTTAGGACAGAAGAATAAATCCTCGCTTTATATTTTTTTTAAATTGGAGGGCAACTACCTCATGGAAATTCACTGTAAATTGGTGGTTGACCCTGTGTAAAATGGGCACTGCCGGCAGTTATTACATGTAGGTGTACTTTAGCTTGTTGGGAGTTCGTCGTTGGGAGTCGTGAAATGAGCCGTGCGTGCAGGACACTGTATAAATCTCTAAAATTACCATTTGGGGATAATGTTTTTAAATCTAGTTTTCGGGGGGCAACCTCTGCGTGTCAACCACAAGGTCTGCGGCCCGCCGCTTCATTTTATGTGGCTCAGTAAGCAGGACTAAACAAGGGGTGGACCGAGAGAGACCAGCTCTCCACGTCTCTGAGGATACAGCCAGCGCTTGGCAGAGGTGGCGGCCCCAGCAGAAAGAGCGGCTGCTAGCTTAGATTTGCCGCTTGGACGTGCACCTCCTGGCTCAGCATCCTACTGGTGGTGACACAGCTCTAGCAGCCCCAGCCATCCTTCATTGGCCCGTAATACCAGTGTGGCCCTCGGTGAAAAGGAGTTCGACACCCCTGGCCTAGAGGGAGAAGGTTTCTACATAGAACTGTCAAGGGATCTGTCGGGAGACTTTATACAGGTATCCTGAAGGATACCCATAGCAGAAGTCCTGAACAGAGCAAAACCCCCACCTGAACCAAGCCCCCGCCCTCTTGGATGGGGTTAATCCTCATCCTTAAAACGTGTCAGGAAAAACATGACAGAATTCTGAAGTTGTCTCTCGGATTTTGGTCACTTCCCTCAGATTTCAATTATGTTTAACACGCTGGATTTTCCCCGAGTACAAATACTCAGTGCGAATGCAGCCAAAAGGTTACAAAAGGATAGACCGGCATCCAGTTCAGCCTATTGTGCTATAGCAGGCATCCTCAAACTGCAGCTCTCCAGCTGTTGGAAAACTACATCTCCCATCATGCATTTATATCATCTATAACATTGGGAACAATGGGAGTTGTAGTTTCCCAACAGTTTGCAGGCCGCAGTTTGAGGATGCATGTGCTATAGTGTTGATCCAGAGGAAGGCAAAAAAACCCCATGAGGAAGAAACCAATTGTCTTCATTTTAGGGAAAAAATTCCTTCCCGATTCCAATCTGGCAATCGGAATAAATCCCTGGATCAATGACCCTTCAGAATCCTAGTCATGTTATATTACTACACTCTAGAAATGCATCCAGGCCCTTTTTGTTAGTGAATTCACCATGACAAGTTCCACAGTCTCACTGCTCTTACAGTAAAGAATCCCTTCCTATGTCTATGTGGAAACCTTCTTTTCCCATATGTAGGGGATACCCCCTTGGTCTAGATACAGTCCTGTTACAATGGACATTCAGTGATAATCCTTCAGGTTGCCTGTATAACTACTTGATGCGCTGGGTTATCGTACAGAAAAGCATTTGTTGCCGTTTTATATTTTCTGGCCTTTCCAGCTCCAAGTTTGTTCATTGGATTAAATTACAAGGTGGTATTGTGTCATGGGAAATTACTATCTTTATCAGTCCGCCGTGCTTATTCAGCTTTCTTGTTGGAAAAAAACTGGTCTTTTGGGAATTGGGATAGAGTTACTTCAGTAATTGAGTGTTCTACAGGCATTTATATCGGTGACATAAAGAAATGCTTGTGCAGTAGAATTTGTTTAATCCGCCGTTTGATCATCCTCAGGTGATTAACTGGCCCCTGGAAGTAATGAAATCGGGAATTTTAGCAAATCAGAAACTCTATCAGAAAGAGGAGCTGCCACCACCCTCCCCGACATGCCTTTTTTTTTTTTTTTGTTAAAGGGGTTTTCCAAAACTTTAAAACCTCCCTACCACCTCCCACTGTGGTAAAAAAAAAAAAAATTGGCCCGTACTTACCTCTCCCATCACCACCGTTCTAGAAGGTCCAGTGTGTCTTGCCCCTTACCTCTTCCAGTCCCTCAATGATAACATCACGTTCATGGATCACATGATGCTGCAGCCAATCCGCATGTACAGCAAGTGACCAAAGAAGTCCGTGATTGACTGCAGCATCATGTGATCGATGAACGTGACATCATCACTGATTGATGGAGACACGGGAGTTCTGACATCGCTGGAACTGCAGTGATGGGAGAGGTAAGTATGGGCTCGTTTTTCATTTAAGCTTGGTGTTGGGGTATGTTCACTGATCAGTGCGTACACCCGAGGCTACCGGCCCCACAGACATGCATTACTCTTGGCGCGTATTCGTTGCAAGTAATTGACATGTCGCTTACCTCCCTGCGTGTACAATACAATCGTATTATACGAGTGGGGAGAGGAGGCGTAATCTATAGTTCTCTGAGAGCTATGGATTACTGTAATTATGGGGTGCATTTCCACGCGTATTAAGTGCAGTACACAGCACAATACGTGGCGATATGCACCCCAAAATAAGCCGCGTGAACATACCCTTAGGGAGGTTTGTAAGCATCTTGGAAACCCCTTAATATGTGTTCTCCATGAAATGACAATTCTGTTGTATCTTTTCTTAGAACTTTGCACTAGTGCGGTTCCTCTGGTAATCGCCCTGGAAATGTATGTATAGATTAACGACCGAGTGTCACAATGTTCCTTGTCCGCATGATGCACCCTACACATCGACCCGGTCAGCATTAGGGGTACATTCATATGTCTGACTTTTTTCGTCAGAAATCCGAGATGACACCTCAAATTTCTGCTGAGGATTTTAACTTTGGCGTTTTTCGCCACTGGTTGCGACGCAGGTTGGCCCCATTGTAGTGGAGCTCACAGTACCCCCCCCCCCCTCCCCTCCCCCAGCCCACACCGTTTTCCCCGAGCGGAATCTGATGAGGCTCCTCTCAAAAGGATGAACATGTTCGTTCATTTTTTTTTTTTCCCTTCAAATCTTTGTTCTGTCAAATCCGTGGTTTGGAAAATCCGAGCTGTATTTCACACTGTGAAATACAGCGTGGACCGACCATTCAAGTACATGGCTGTCAAATTTCATGAGAAATTTACGGCAGAATCTGCATTGTATCTCTCATTAAAATCCGCAGTGTGAACAAACAGTGCGGGTTTGTAAAGGAAGGGGCACGCGCCATTTATAAGGGGAATGGTAATGCACAGTTGCTGACTTAGGCTAGCTTAACATCACGTTTGACCATACTGCAAAACGTGTACGTTATAACATGTACAGTATACTAAGCATATCCCAAGCATACAGGAGTAGATTTATCAATAGTGTCTAACTATAGGACAGTTTTAAGTTGGACTAGACAGTCTTACAATGCGCCACATTTATCATAGTGTTGATAAATCTGGCACCGATTAAAGCTGTCTAGTCTAACTTATCACCCTTTTTAAGTTTGCTTACTTTAAAGGGGTTGTCTCACTACATTGATTCATCTTATCTTAGTCCTGTTTTCTTGGTTTCACTTTGAATTCAAGGTCGTGTTTACTGGCTTCCACTAGGCTGCAGTAGAAGCCAGGTCTGTAGCTATAGCAACCAGTGCTGACAGCCTATCAGGATAGATCAACACAGGTCTGTAGCTATAGCCACTTGAGCAGCTGATGCAGCCCATACAAGAGGGGATATCTCAGAATAGGTAGGACACTGTTTATTGACATATATTGCAAAGTGATTTGTTTTTGCAAGATCTTTAACATAAAAAGCAATCCTTATAGTGAGACAACCCCATTAATGCCACTAACTGAGCCAAAATTTGTGCACTTTTTGGCGCATGGAGGTTTACGTTAAGCCACACCCTTTTACCGAGCCCATGGCCCTTTTGTTGGATGAGGCGCAGAAGTGTATAGAAATCTAAAACCCAGAATAAATCTGGTGTAAAGCATGGGCGACATTATTTTTGGCACAAATTGTGTTAGAATTCCGGCGGGCGCAGCTGCCTTGATATGTGTCCCATACTGTTTTCAGCAGATGTTCGATGTCCATTTTTATTTATTTGTTTTAAAACTATTGGTTGTTAGGGCTTGTTCACATGGAGTTTTAACTCCGCGTCACATCCGCTTTTCAGATCTGTCTCGGGGACCGACAGGACGGACCCAGAGACGGATCTAAACAATTAGCAGTGAGATTCTCACTGCCCCCCGCACATGAGAGATCTCCGCTGCGTGTTTCTCTCCTGCCTGTCGGCTCCGTCTTTGAAAGAATTGATATGCAAGACGGACCCGACAGGTAGGAGAGAAACACGCAGCAGCGATCTCTCATGTGCGGGCAGTGATAATCTCACTGCTAATTGTTAGATCCGTCTCTGGGTCCGTTCTGTCGGTCCCCGAGACGGATCTGAAAAGCGGATGTGAACACGGCGTTAAAACGCCGTGTGAACAACCCATTCCCCGTTTCTCTCTGCAATTTGGGTAGGTTTGTTCCTATTCACATGTGCCCATGTTTGTATCAGTCCTAAAAATATAACAAACCTACTCAATCAAATTGTAGGAAGAAACGGGTGACAGTCAGTAAAATTGGCCATATACACTAGTACACGTTCTATTGGCATACACTTAAAATAAAAAGTATACGGTAATACATATGTTTTTTTAAAGGTAATGAATCATCAAAAAAATGACTCGCATTTTTATGTTAAACACTTTTTCTGAAGGTTTGGTTATGTGTTTTTTTTTTTTTTTTTTTAATTTTGCGTTTGCCTTTCAATATTTTTTAAAATTCTTAAGTACTGAAGTTTTCACTTTGGCCACTTGGCCTAGTAACAGTCTGACACTTCCTGTTCTGTAGAGAGAGATTTTCAGTAGTCTGCTCATTATCAGTTCAAGCAGGGTTACACTAAAGCTATGTTCACACGGCTTATTTTGGGACACATTGTGCCACGTATTGAGAGCGTACTACACTCTAATACGAGCAAAATGCACCCCAATCATTACGGTAATCCACAGTTCTCATAGAGAACTATGGATTACGCCTCCTCTCCCCGCTAGTACATTACGATCGTATTGTACGAGCGGGGAGATAAGTGACATGTCATTTATTCACGGCGCTTAGTAATGACAGTCTGTGGGCCAGCGTGCTGCGTAATGTACCCACGCAATTAAGCCGTGAAAGGTGACACCAAAGTGTATAGATAACACTGGATCCACCAGTCACAATAGGAGATGCCACAGCTCCCCCACTCTCCCTACCTGCACAGAGATTACTTCCCAGGTCACAGAGCATGCTTAGAAAAATCTCCTATAGAAGTCAATGGGTCTGCTCCTGTTCACAGGCTCCAATGTTCATGTAGCTGCTGTAAAGCATCTCTCTAAATGCTGTTAAAGCAGTGCAGGCAAGAACGCTTTCCCCACAATCATATACAAACAACAAAATTGAGAAATCTTCAGTTACAAAATAAAAACAGGTAAGAAGAAAAGAAAATGTATTAGGGTCTTGTTTTAATAAGTAAAAAAAAAAAGAATTGATGACAAATTCCCTTTAAAAGTGCAGCACATTGCATCTTCCATCTATAAAAAATGACACATGACGTAAGGTCATAAAACTGACACCAAAGACAATCTGTGGTAATACGTCCTGTCATAGAAGCCAGTGTATCAGTTAGGGTTATGTTCACACTGCATTTTGAATAAATTTTTCGGATCCGAAAATATTCAATAGCGCTTTCATAAAAACATCAACAGACCAAAGTGTGCGCGTTTATGCGTGTTTGCTACAGCATAAATGCACCCTGTAGTTTTAATTAGGGCGTCTGCTGCGTCAAATGGATCAAGAATTGACGTCCTCAGAAAGACGCATGTAAAACACACATTGGCGATCAATCGTCTGAACGCTGATGCATCATTTACATTGAAAGCAATGGAAATCACACTGCACATTGTTAGATGCGTGTTTGGATCTATTTTGGGTCCGAAACACGGATCCAAAGACGCTGCATGAACATCCTCTTATCACAGGTTTGGGTTATTTAAAGGGTTTTGCCACGAAGTAAAATTGACGTGAGAAGCTTGCAAATTAAATAATAAACATTTTCACCATTCATCATTATTAAAAATTCTGTAGCGTTTTTGTTTTAGCTGCTCCTTTAGTGAGGCATTGTTTACAGCTCGTCTCCAGGGGATACGACCAGTGCTGAGAGCACCTCAGTCCTGGTCTGCACATGCTCAGACATCACCTCTCTCTCTCAGCAGGTACTGAGTGTTCAAACCCAGGTGCTGTCACTTCTACTCCCGTCCTCTGTGCTCCTTAGTAATTAGTCAAACAGTGCAAATTAAATAAGAAAAAGAAACCTCAATGAGGTATGTATTGATAAAGAGAAAAAATATCCACAGTTTGGTTTCTGCAGGGATTTGAACCTAGGACCCTTGTGCTGTGAAGCAAAACATTTACCTGAGTTTACACAGCACTATGTTAAACACCCTTTCTTTGACTAGAGAAGGAAAGGCCTGTGAAGTCATCCTCGGGGTCACATGATAGGCAATTCAAACAAATCACACACGCCCCCTTCTGAGCACACAGCTGAAGAACTGGAGGCAGGGGGTATGAAGTGAGATCGTGGCAAAACCCCTTTAAAAACAACATGTACTTCAGACTAGTGTATTCAGTATATATCCAGGAGGAGGACCAGAGGGGTAGCATTATGCAGCACTATTATGGCTTTGGAATAGAGGAGTATCCTATGAAAAACGTGTCAGGAGAGCCGACAGCTCCTACTTAAAGGAGTTGTCTACAGAGTTTCATAGGCTGCATGAATGAAATACTCTGTCACTTCCTGGTTCGGACTGACTGAAATTTGCATAAGCTCCATGGTGTATCAGCCCTTTTGCTTTCAGTTGCTAATTAGATCAGATTAGCCAGAAGCTTCTGAAACTACTAACAGGACTTTTTATCTGATCCCTCAAAAAAACCCTAATTACAGTGCTGTTTACTTGAATAAATAAGCTTTTTTACTGCCTAGCAGCACAGAGCTCCGGGACCTGTGTGATGACACTCACTGCTATAAACATAGAACAAAAGCAGGGGGGAGAATTGTTTACAGGTCTGTTACTGAGGGCAGAAACAGCCGGGGAGTCATAAATTCACATGCATCTCCTTAAGGAAAACAGATTGAACAAACAATATATTTGGAAAATGCTTATTTTTGTGTTCCCTACAATCTGAAAGCTATTCTTTGTAGCGGACAACCCCTTTAAGCATTCAACTTATTCCCTCATTGTGGAATGACTGGAATTGTTCTTTGTATTTGCATGTGCGGAGGAACTACTTCTAATAATGTGCTTTTAGATAAAG
Source organism: Phyllomedusa bahiana (assembly GCA_025379985.1). Lineage (NCBI taxonomy): Eukaryota > Metazoa > Chordata > Amphibia > Anura > Hylidae > Phyllomedusa > Phyllomedusa bahiana. The sequence continues at coordinate 44,372 of JAODAL010003190.1, forward strand.
CAGGTGACCTACAAAGGCTGTCATGCCAGGTTGGGTGTGTAGCTCTATGGGATCTGCTTTGTAAAATGGGGTCATTTAGGTATATGCTCTGGTGATGACAGCTCTGGCTGGATTGGGTTTCTGCTCACTATTGTGGAACCTTCTGACAAATACACAGTTATAAAAAGATGTTTTGTTGGGTATAGGTAACATAAGTGACATCTAGACTCACAGATGACCTTCAGATTTAAACCGGTTTGGGTTCACCCCCTAGAAGAAATATTACACTTGGTTCCCTTCTCTATATAAGTAACCGTGTTGTCGACACCTATTATACCATCTTTATAAGAAGATGCATTGTCTTCTCTGGGGTAGTTAAGGGTTAATTGCGGGCTACAGTAGGGCCCCACAATACCCCGGGTCCCCGGGGTCGCCTGATCTGGGAAGGGGGTGGGGCCCCATAACTTCTTACCCGCGCTAAAAAAGCGCAGCGAAAAAATACAGCATTTTTCCCGTGCATGCAATACTTTTGAGTTACACCCGGAAGAAACATAAGCCAATTTCTATAACTGTTGATTACCGTAAAATTGGGGCCTTTCACCTATTAGACGCATACCTCCAAAAAAACTGGCGAAATGGCCCCAAAGTAAGCCATGTAACTTCCCCTAAATCTCCTCTGTACGGAAAAAGCAGATTGTGGGGTTAATTTCTAACTATCCCGGTAAAACCCAAAACCCCCGGGGAAAAGGGGGAGAGGTATGAATGTCACACTTTACCAAAAGACTCATCTAATACACAATTGCACACAAAAAAAAGGGTCTCGGGGGGTTCCCAGTGCATTTTGGGGCTTTTTTTCCCCAGAAATGCACAGCAATAAAGGCGTTTTAGGGGGCTTTCACACAGTACCTTTTTTTTGGTGCTTTTTTTAGGTTTTGGTTTTCTCGTTTGTGCAGAAATGTACAAGCATTTAAATGCCCCTTTTCACAAAAAAAAAAGCATCGGAAACACATGAAAAACCCCATCCAAAACGTGGGTGTGTTTTTTGATGCGTTTTTTTTGGAAGCGTTTTCGTGCGAAAGGAGAGCATTAATCTTACTTTCTGCACTAAAACCAATCAAAAAACACATCAAAAAAAAAAACACCAAAAATTGCTGGTGAAGGACCCATGCTGGCTTCTCAACAAAATGCCTGTGTAAAAAACACCTAATTTATGGTGGGACATTTGTAAAATGCCTTAAACCATAACCACTAAGGCTTTCCACGTGTATTGCGGCGCGTAAGACCACCCAATACCTGGTGTTTTGGAAAAATGCTTGATCACGCCCCTTTTCCGAAGCACGGGGGGGGGGGGCACCGGCACCATAGACATTCATTGTTAGCGGCACGTATTCGCTGCTTAGGCTATGTTTACACAACTTATTCTGGGACTTATTTTAGCCCATAATTCGCGCCGTACTGCGCGAATTACGGGCTGAAATACGTCCCCGTCATTACAGTAATCCACAGTTCTCATAGAGAACTATGGATAGTCTCTCCCCCCTCGCACAATACGCCGGGGGGAGAGAATGCATCTACTTATTTCACGGCGTATACGTGCCTTTGGGTAATGCATTCTATGGGGCCGGCAGCTGTTGCCCCCCCCCCCCCCCGCCCCCCCCCCCCCCCCGTGCACACGCGAAAATTGTGGGCCAAAATAATTCCCGCAATTAACCGCGTGAACATAGCCTAAAAAATTGCGCACTTTTCCCCCTGGCTACAATACGATCGATTTTTCGCACGGGGGACAAGCATAACCCCCTAGCTCTCTAGAAATAGGCGGCGAAATGCGCGCCAAAATAAGCAGTGCGTAAATACCCGAATACTAAATTAGTAATTAATATTTCACTTTTGTTTTCTTTTTAAAAAAAAAACAAAAAAAACTATCCTAAACTGCCCTATTTTAAAAAGCAACCTTAACATGAGGTGTTTGGATGCGTTTTTAATATGCTAGGGCAATTTAGGGCAGTTTCTTTTTTTTTTTTTTTTTTTTTTAACTTAGGGTGCTTTCACAAGTAAAGTTTTTGCTTCTTTTTTTTTTTTTTTCAGAAAAGAGAAATTTCTGAAAAAAAATGCGCCAAAAACCCTCCATGTGAAAGCACCCCAAAGATCAAAAAAAGTTAAAACCTTCGTTACTAATTTTGTATTGGGATGCTCATCAATTTTCTTTGGGCATATTTTTTTATTTTTTGCACCCCAAACAAAACAAGTGCAATACAATGTTCTAAACACCTTTCATAGACTGCAATGTCATCTTTCACATGAGGCGTATTTTACGCTCGATTTTTTGTGCCTGAAAAAACCTATAGAATGTGACCTTTGACCAAAAGATTGTTTTCTCGTTAAAATTATGAGTGCGCAATTTCAACGACGCAAAAAAACATTTCCCCGCACAAAATCGCCCAAAATTAGTTTTTGGGGAACAAAACCTTATTTTGGTTAAGTGGTTTTATTTTTTATTTTTTTTATGGGTCTTTATTGCCTGTTTTACATACTACAAGATATGTGATCCAATCAATAAAAATTATATATTTTTTTTTACTGATCTACAGTACTGTGTATGTGTTTTTGTTGATGTATACAGTTAAAGGCTGGAATCGGACAACATAAGTTTGCTGAAAAATATGCAAGTATTTCAAGGGATAAATGCGTACAACTTCTACATGTTTTTACACACTTTTTTTTTCTTAGATACAGTTTTTCATTCATTTTTGGGATGTTTGCGCTTTAAAATCAATTTAGCTTCAAACAACAAAATACACATGAAATTGTTACTTTTTTTTTTTTTTTTTTTACAATCCTCTTATGACTCTTCGTTGCATGCATAAAACACAAATAAGGGTGCATATTTTTCAGCAACCTTATGTTTGATTCCAGCCTTCAACTGTATACACCAACAAAAGCACTTACACAGTACCGTAGATCAGTAAAAAGAATAAATATATCATTTTTGATTGGATCACATTAAAATACTAATAAAACGCAAATGATAAAATACATATTGCACATGGTATATATAGAAATATCACAAATGCTTAAGATGGTGCATAACATAGAGCAACATATGATGTTTAGAGCTGCCTGCATAAGCGAAATAATAAAAATCCTATGGAGAGAGAACAAAGTATACAAACCATAAGGCCTCGTTCACACGGCTTATTTAGGAACGGATTTGCTGCCGTATTTACAATCGTAAATCCGTTCCGAAATCAGTTTGAAATAAGTGGCAGGCCATTTAATATTGGTTTTAATGGGAAATATGTGTCGTCGTGCAGGCGACACGTATTTCCATGGCGTATTGCGGCGGCAATACGGCCGGAAAAACATTTAGCCTGTCAATTATTGTGCCGGATTTTGCGACGGATACACCCCATATAATGAATGGGGATTGTAAATCAGTCACGAAATACATGCCACACTTATTGACACTTATTTCAAACTGATTTCGGAACGTATTTATCATCGGAAATCCGACGTAAATACATTCTGAAATAAGTCGTGTGAACATAGTGCACACTCCATCTGACCATACGTCAAATGGAATCTGTTTTCCATTGACCTATACTTTAAAAAATGTATTTGTATAAGTTTTTGTTTAACTTGAAAAAGTGCAGTGCCCTGCGTCTTCCATCTGTTAAAATGTAACGGATATTTGACAGATTATATAAAAACAGACACTACGTCAATGTACGTTGCACATTCATCCACCTATTTGAGTAAATAAACACGCTAACACATATGTTTTTCATTATGTCACACCACCGGATTGCCGATCAGTCATCCGTTCAAAATAACAAAGGCTTAGTGCACACCATGTTATTTTGAACGGATGACGGACAGTGTTATTTTGAATGGCTATGTTTGCTCTTTGGCCATTGCAGTGCATTACCTGAAGATTCATACTTTTGCTTCCAGATATGCTGGACCTGCCCTTAGTGCTCTTCTTTTTCCGCTTCTCACATGTTGATTAGACATGTGCCAGTATCCTCTCATAACCATGTAGCCTTTATATTGCTTGCATCCATGAAGGAGCATTGCAGCTGCAACACTTTGGAAGTGTACATTGAAGTTGATTCTCCAGCACATTGTATGTTCACATGGCTTATTTTCAGGCTTAATTGCGGGCGTACTGCGCTTAATACGCTGCGAGATGCGCACCGCAATTACAGTAATCCATCTATTCTCCTAAGGGGCCGTTCACACGGCTTATTTCGGGTACGGATTCCAGCCGTATTGTGCGTCGTACTGCGCTGCAATACGGCTGGAATCCGTACCAGCCATTACGGTAATCCACAGTTCTCATAGAGAACTATCGATTCCGTCTCTCCTCCCCGCTCGGGATACGCGCCGTGGATAATGGATGTCTATGGGGCCGGTGAGCTGCCGCCCCGCCCCCGCTGCATGGAGCTGACGTAATTGCGGGGCGAAACCCGTCCCCGCAGTTACGTCGGCAATAAGCCATGTGAACTGGGTCTTAGTTCTCTCATAGGCCATGTTCACACGGCTTATTTTGGGACGGATTTCGTTCCGTATTTGGCGCCGTACTGCGCGAAATACGGCTGAAATCTGACCCAGTCATTACGGTAATCCACAGTTCTCATAGAGAACTATTAATTCCGTCTCCTCTCCCTGCTCGCGAAATACGCGCCGTGGATAATGAATGTTTGAGGCCGGCGGGTTACAGGCCCCCCCGCCCCTGCTGCACAGCACACGGCGTAATTGCGGGCGAAATCCGTCCCCGCAATTACGCCGTGGATAAGTCGTGTGAACATAGCCATAGTGAACTATGGACTGAGCCACGTCCCCCCCTCCCACGCGTACAATATGATTGTATTGTACGCGTGGGGAGATAAGGGACATGTCAGTTACTTGCGGCGAATACGTGTCGCGAGTAATGCATGTCAATGAGGCCGGCGGACGGCTGCCCCCCCCACCCCCGTGCTTTGGGAACATGCACTGATCAGCATGACTCCCAAAACACCCAGAATAGTACCCTTAAGGGCCGTTCACACGGCTTATTTCAGAGACGGATTGCAGCCGTATTGTGCGCTGTACTGCGCTGCAATACGGCTGCAATCCGTCCCAGCCATTACGGTAATACACAATTCTCATAGAGAACAATGGATTCCGTCTCTCCTCCCCGCTCGGCGAATCCGCCAGGCGGGGAGAAATTGACATGTTCATTATCCCGGCAGAATACGCGCCGTGGAGAATGAAAGTCTATGGGGCCCGCGAGCCCCGCCCCTTATTCAAGCCGCATTGCGGGCAGGATCCGTCCCCCAATTACGGCTTAAATAAGCCTTGTGAACCGGGCCTTAGGCTATGTTCACACGGCGTAATTACGGCACGTACGGTCGCAATTACACCGGGTGATTTGGGAGTCGTGCGTGCTCCCGCCAACCTCATTGACATGCATTACTCGCAGCGCATATTCGCCTTAAGTAATTGACATGTCACTTATCTTCCCACGCGTACAAAACGATCATTTTGTATGAGTGGAGAGAGGAGGCGTAATCCATAGTTCTCTAGGAGAGCTATGGATTACCGTAATTTCGGCGCACATCTCGCCCGTACTAGGGCGCGAATATGAAGAAATTAGCCCGTGTGAACATACCCTTAGGGTGTACTTATACGGGTCAGGTCTTCGGTAGGAAACCTCTGGAACAAAAAATCCTCACTAGTTGCTGTGGATTTTACCACTGATTTTATCAACAAACAATCTGCATCTAGGTGCACATTTTTGTATGTGGATTTTATTCTTCAGGTTGACTGTGGAAAACCTGCAAAGAACCCGACCCGGTGTGAACACACACTTGTGTGTGGTTTCCATAGCATTTTTTTTTTGGGTTCTTTTTGCCATGGTTTTCCCGCGATAAGTGCTCACAAATAAACATGACGTTAGGATCCCATTGAAGTAAATAGAAATAAGCGTGCATCAGGCACACAGCTGCCTTTTTTGTGCACTGTTTGATGCGTTACCTGGTGCCATAGCCCAGGCCTTAGAGGTATGTCCTTCACCTGCATTCCTCGCCTCCTACCACCGCGTCTCTTCCCATCTTCTCACGTCGTTGGCTGTCTGGCCATGTCATAAATCCTTTCTGATATGTCTCACCGTCATCAGAGAGGTTAATATTAGGACTATGTAAATAATCATGATGTCGGGAAGAGTTGACCTACAGTGTTGAATGGTTTACTTTCACATATCTCTTTATGCGGTTTTTCTTCAGAGAAGGCATGCAATTTCTTATTTGCTAAAGCAGACATGCCGAACCTGTTCTGCCTACATCACTCACAATGGTTGATAAGGTAGCGAGACGTAGCATTAGGTGTGTGACAGACCACAAGTCAAGTGCTATTGCGTAAACCTTCCTCAAACACACGGAGGGCCTATTGGCTATTCTAATTGGTGACTCAATCTTACACCTTTATGATCAAGCCCTCAACAGGTACAATGGACTCTGCAAAGTTTGAATGATTGCAGGAGGCTTAAAGGGGATTAATATAGCTATGGATGTAGTAACAATGTTTCAGCCATCGCAACATTCTTTGTACCCATATGAAATTGTGCATTCTGTCCCATGTTACATTCCTAATGCAACAAATATACCAAAAATATTAGATCCCTTAAAGGGGTTTTGCTACGATGTAATGTTGACGTGGGATCCTCCAAAATGGGTATTTAATCACTTTTCTAAATTTATGTCATTACAAAAAGTGAAGCCTCTGAGAGCTGCAGCTTTCTTTACAAGCCCTTAGTTACTTAAAAGTTTGCATTAGTTTTTCGGATTGAAAAACGTATGGAAAAATGCCGTGTGAACATTCCCTCAGGGTTCCTGCAACTTTAGCTGTTGGGATATAGAAATTCTATTTCTCAAAAGGTTAAAGCTTCTCACTTTCATGACCTCTGGGATTTTGGCTACGCCGGTAGTGTTTTTTTGCTATACGGCGGTATTTCATTGCACTTTGCATTAATCTTATTTGCATGTCTGTATCTTCACAACCACAGCTGTTTGAAAAGATGCTTACCACAACTCCTACTTTGTGCAAACCATGCCTACTTTCACTATGCTACGAAATCTGTCTACCATCTGAGTATTCGGTACTGAGAAACCTTCATTTAAGGCTGTGCAGCCATCCAGCTCCTCCAACTTGTTCCTGCTACCAAGTGGGGTCACCATTATGGGAACTGAATCATTCAGTGGAATATCTAGGTTGCTACAGCTTCTTCACTCCAGTAGATCTAAACAGTAAAATCTATCAAATTGTAATTTGATATGTTGTTAATAACTAGATAATAAATATAAATGTGTAAATATAAAATACATAATTTGATATAGACAGCAGGTATGGGCAGACTTTAGGTTCAATCAAGGGGCTCATGACTGGTGGTCGGCTTAGGGCATGTCCCCACGACACGGGTTTTCGGACGGTTTTTCAGACGGTTTGCGGTTTTGCAGACCGCCTGAAAAACCGGCCAATAATGAGCACAATGAGGCTCTTTGGAAAATTTAACTGATTTTTTTAATAAACCGCCAGCCCCCAAAAAACATCTTGTTTGGGCACCAATCTCCGTCGGTTTCAACCCGGAATCTGTGCTTGGGGAAAGTGAATGGGGAAGGCCCTTTTCCCCTCCGCTCTCATGGAGAAAAGCCGCCCCCCCCGCCAGGCCCTGTGCACTTGCACACAAACCGGACAAATACGGGAGGATAAACCAAACCTTTAAATTTGTCCCTTCCCCCGTTGGGACGCAGCCCTTAAAGGCCTCGTTCACAGGCTTATTTGGGCACGGATATCAGCCGTACTGCGCGCCGTATTTGCTGCGTACAGCTGGAATCCGTCCAGTCATACGGTAAATCCACAGTTCTCATAGAGAACTATGGATTCCGTCTCTTCCCCGCTCGGCAATTTCCGCCCGAGGGGGGAGAAAGTGACATGGCACCTTATTTCGGCATGTACGGCCTGAATAATAATGATCTCTATGGGCCGGCAAGTTTCCGGCCCCCCCTGCCGCGTAATGGGGAAGGAAATCCGTCCCCGCAATTACGCCCGGCAAATAAGCCTGTGTGAAAATTGTCTTGGCTATGTTCACACGGGTTAAAATGGTCGCTATTTCGTCGTAATTACGCCGTTGTATTGCGCGAATTACGGCCTGGAATACGGCCAGTATTCGGTAATCCACAGTTCTCATAGAGAATATGGATTACGTCTCCTCTCCCCCGCCCCGGGGATACCCACGGGGGAGAAAAGGAATGTCATTTCTTTTCCTAGCGGGTATACCTCGCTTGTAATGATAGTCTATGGGCCGGCGAGGTGCCAGCCCCCCGCCCCCGTCCACACAGCGTAAATGCGGGGCTTTATTACGCCCCGCAAATAAGCCGTGTGAACATAGCCTTACACGGCTTGTCTGATATGTAAATTAACGTATTGAAATCTGTCCAAATTCTGCATCCAAAAAACGTATCTGAAATGTGTATTTGGATAATTATTTGAAATGTGTCTGGATACTTTTTTTCAGATGCGGATTTCACTTTCAAATTAACAGACATAAGAGACATTCAAATTTTTGCCCAATGCATATTTAGGCCTGTACATGCGTCTAAATACAAACCAGAAAGTCTGATATGTATTTGGTTCCTTTTTTTAGCCTCCAAAAACGCACCCCATTATTTCCTATAGGGATTTTATATGCGGAAAATGGATCAAGAATTGACATGTCACTTCTTTATCCGTGCCTGCAAAACAATTACATATGTAAAATACGTATTGTGTGAACAACGGTATGTATTTTACATTGAAATCAACGAGATCTGACTGGAACAACATGTTTTGGTACGTATTTCAATACGTAATACCAAAACACGTGTTTCAAATACGTCGTGAGAACATGCCCATATTGATTTGTCACGAGCCAGAATTAGAACATCATAGACAACAACTCCTGTCCATACTTCTATGTATAGATGTCCTAGAGGAACCCCCATTCTATGAGCCAAAACCATGAGCTGCTCTTTTAGGCAAGGTCCACACCTGCATTATGATTTCCACTTTTCTGTTCCTTCATAGGATGAGAGAAATGAAAATAACGGCGGTTCCGGATCCATTTTGTGACAGATACCAATATCGCTTGATGGACCTCATTGACTTGAACGGTGTCAGTTAGGTTTCTGCCATAGTGTCAGAAAAAATGGCGCTGAATGTACGCTACCTTTTCTGTCATTCTTGACAAAATCTGCGACGTAGGGTCCAAACAGAACCTTGGATGCAGATGTCAATCAGGCCTTAGGTAGACCATTTAGTTTTATAAAAACATTCTCCAACACCCAAATATGATCTTCTGAGTTTATAGCAGGTGTGGTGTTACCTGTTCAGCATTCCCATCTCTTTGGCTGCCTTCACATGTTATAGGTGTTTTGTTTTTTTTTGCGGTTTTTAATGCATCGAGAAAAAGCTTACAATAATTTTTTTTTTATGAAGTGCAGGTGGTTTTGAAATGAACTAACATGGAACACAGGTGAAATTGGGGTTAATTAATGCAACTTGTGAACACTGGGGAGAGTGGTTACAATGAGTGTCTCTCGCTCTGGAGGACCTGTCTGGTCCTAAGTGGTACAGACAACCAATTGATTTAATTAACTGTGTGACTCTTAATTTCCCCTGTGGTGGCGCTGCTGAGCAATTGAAAACTTTTTGCAAGGTTCCCCTAAAGACCACAGTTGGTCACTAGGGATCTCAGCAGGGAGATGGACACTTTGGGCCATATGTATGGAAAGTGTTTAGCAGTAAGGGTGTGTTCACACAGGGGTATTTGCGCACTAATACGGGCGAGATGCGCGCCGAAATTACGGTAATCCACAGTTCTCATAGAGAACTATGGATTACTTCTCCTCTCCCGATCGTATTGTACGTGCGGGGAGATAAGTGACGTGAATTACTTGCGCCGAATATGTGCCATGAGTAATGACCGTCAACGGGGCCGCCGGAGTACGCGCGTATCAGCGCGACTCCCGAACACCTGGCGTAATTGCAGGGCGTACTGTACGCCCTGCAATTGCGCCGTGTGAACATAGCCTAAGGGAGTGTTCACGCGGCTATCTGTGGGGCATACTTCAGGGCGTAATTGTGCTGCAATACGCCCAAAGTACGGCCCGCAAATAATTCATAGCTCCCACTAAGTGCTGTTTTCCCCGGAGTACACTGTGCGCCAGCAGAAAGAAGGGACATGTCACTGTCGCTTATGCGTGAGGGAAAGTGGATGTGAGGCAGCCGGAACGCTGCTTGAAGTACTACAAACAGCAGGCGTATAGCGGCGCACACAGGTACACTCTGCTATGCGCCGTGTAAACCTAGCCTGAGACTGTGTTTTTTGCCCATAGCAACCAATCAGAGCTCAGCTTTCTTTTCATATAGGGCTGTGGAAAAATGAAAGCTGAGCTGTGATTGGTTGCTATGGGCAACAAAGACAGTCTTACTTCTAGACAGCTTTTATACAATAAGGCCTTTGTGGTCATCTTGTTGTCGAGAGAATTTTCTAATCTGTAGGGCTTGTGGCTAGGGTAAGCCCAAACTGGCCAAACTCTTTAGGGTATGTTCACACGGCGTGTTAAATCCTTCTTTAGATGTGTGTTTGGATCCATGTTCCAGACCCTAAACCAGGCATCCTCAAACTGCTGCCCTCCAGCTGTTGGGAAACTACAAATCCCATCATGCATTTGTATAATCTATAAGAGTGGGAATGATGGGAGTTGTAGTTTCCCAACAGCTGGAGGGCCGCAGTTTGAAGATGCCTGCCCTAAACAGACCCAAACACACATCTAACAAAATCAGGGCTGTAGAGTCGGTGCCTATTTTGCAGGAGTCGGAGTCGTCATAAAATGGACTCCCAAAATATATCATTAGTTGTTCCAGTTAGTTCGATGCAGTGTAAAGAGCAAGAGGAATTGGGTCCGGCCAGTGCTACTGCTCCCATATCATCCGCCTCATCACATGAAGAGTGTAATTGATGACATGGAACAGGCAAAGCTCTGCCCCCAGGGGAAAATATTCTGCTCCCATGGAAAACAGATTTCAGCAACATTTTTCACTCTGTTTTCAAAGAAGTAGAAGAGTTCAACCATTCATCAAAACTGACTGTGGCTGAGACAATTCCTTTATACCCTGAGATTGTTAGAGATGTTGCCCCTGTGGTCATCGCTTTGCACCCAACCCAAGTTAGTGTAGAGAGGCCGTTCTCTAGCCTGGAAATAATGAGATCAGATGTGAGGTCATGTATGCAGGATCTGATGGAGGCAATATTATTTCTCAGAACAAATTCAGAGACTCCACAAATGTTCCTGCAGTGTTTTACATATTTACAATTTTTTTGTGTTCTAAAGTCATATCCAATAAATATATTTTACACTGACAAGCAAAATGGTAACAACGGTTTGAACTTGTGACTTTCAGGCTCCATATCTCTCCATCCACTACAGCTTTGTACATGAGGCTACTGTAATTTTATATACAGTCATCTTACCTATCTTATACATAAATTTAACTTGCAAGTATTTAGCATCTGCTTAGTTCTGCAGATTCTTTCCTGTAACTGCATTGTTACTGTTTTGTTCCTAAAAATCAAAATTTTAATTTTTATTATTTTGTTAGTATTTGGTAAATCCACCATTGGTTTTCAATACTGCCTGAATCTTTCTGGGCTCTTGATCGGATTCAAGCAGGTCTTGACCAAAATCTGATCCCAGGTCTCTTCTACACATTCCCTATGTTGGTGGAGACTGGACTTGGATACAAATACAGCTTTTTCTTCAACTCTACGCACAAGTGTTCAAAAGAGCAAAACTTTGCTTGTCAGTGTCTGTTCTACCTATATAGCTTGATTGTTGTATCATAAGGTGATAAACAGCCGGATGTTACCATCTTACTCTAGTAAAGTTATCACTTACACATGCGCCATGTATGAGGGAGTCGGAGGTTTGGGAACTTGAGGAGTCGGGGCTTTGGCTTGCCGACTCCACAGCCCTGCTAACAATGTGCAGTGTGATTCACATTGCTTTCAATGTAAAACACGCATCGGCGGTCCAGATGAGTGATCACCGATGCGTGTTTTACATGCCTATTTCTGATGCGTCTTTTGGATCTGTTCAAAGAATTGTCATGTCAATTCTTGATCCGTTTGACACAGCAGACGCCCTATGTAAAACTACAGGGTGCAATCCTGCTGCAGGCAAAACTTTTGAATGCTTTTTTTGGATCCAAAAATGGACCCAACACGCAGTGTGAACATACCCTTAGATCAATGATCCTGCAGTTTTGTCAGGACTGGCCAGGCATCTAATGTGTATGGAGGCGCCTCCTGGCTTCTTCTGAAGGGAGATGTGCTGCCTCCCAGAGGAGTCTGGAGGTGACTTTCTCCCCTCGATGTAAGAGTACTTCACCGTGGCACAACTCCCAATGCTGTGCCCTTCATCTAGGATGTTTCATACCCGGTGGACTCTGGCCTCTGTCCCATAGAGTATAATATAGAGAGCAGCGAAGGGAATAAAAGGAGGGTTATATTGTAAACCTAGTAGCAATTGGTGAACAAATAATAGTCTAGTTTATCTGAAATGTCAATACTGGAGGTTGTAAAGAAATCAAGTAGACTGCGGTATTAAACTGCGTGCTGAAGTGCCTGGAAATCCTGGGCCCGGAGAGCTCTGGTTGCCGAGCAGTTCAGTGTAATTATCTAAGCCCTCATGTTTATGTGAGGAAGCTTCAGGTGCGTCTAGGCGTGGCGCTGGTGTCTTGGGATAGACGGCTGATACTTGCTGCTGCCTTTTATTTACCCATAGCTTTATTGCGTTTCCCATGTTATTGTCGTCGTCAGCCGCGGGGACAGGAATCCTGTTGAATATTTATTTCTCTCACTGTTCAGTATTTGGATAAAATGATTGTTAAAGCAGGTGACGCGATAGTTGGATGTTGGAAAGCCGCTTACCAGCTCATACTGCTTGAGGAAGCCATTGGGCAGATTTGTGGCATAGCTACAGTGTCTGTATCAACCTAGCGATGCCGGAAGGATCTCCTGGTGACATTGGCAGGCCGCACAGGATGATACTGTTGTCACCGGATCCATTCGTGGACTGTTGCTATGCAATCACTCAAGCAAATGCTGACAAGAAGGGAAGTTTCCCCATAATTTTTTTAATTTGGTAGTAGTCACATTTGCACTGTCTGTACGATTTCTATAGCACTAAACTAGGTTGTAGTCCCCCAGGTGGCGCTTTGTAGGGTTAGTAGGTTCAAATGCAATGACTAGTTCATTTCTTCTTTTTTTCCCCAAAAGTAGAGCTTAAAGGGAACCGGAAATGCTATCTGATCTCCTGGGAGCATGTTATAGAGTGAAAGGCTGAGCAGATTGATATATTCTAGAGAAAGATTAAGTAGAACTTTTATTTAATCAATTGAAATCCTTGTTTATTACAGGTTAAGGAGTCCAGTAGGCAGTGGTATCAGTGAGTGGCTGCCTTTCTTGTTCAAGTGTACATACAGCGCTAGCTGTCAGTCACTGATAAGACTGCCCACTGGACTCCTTAACACTGAGTAAGCAGGGATTTAAATGAATACAATACTACTACTAAACTTCTACTATATCAATCTGCTTGGTTATCTCTGCTCTATAACATGCTGCCAGCAGATAAGATAGTTTGTTCAATGTGAAAAACCACCTTAGACAAAATAGTTAGACCTAAAAAAGAACTTTTATTGATATCCAGTAAGAATTTTTAAAAACTGACCCTATAAATTCCCTAAACAATTGCTAACTACCTATCCATCAAATTTGAGGTAAGCGCCCCAATAAAGGCCACCACCAACAGGAACCTAGAGTACAGGAACCCTCAAATATCCCTATCTTCACTAACAAACAGACAAAACTAAATACAATCCCCACATATTATAATACAATGCACAATAGTGATAATTGAGCAAAAGTGAGCAAACTATTTCCACAGATAGATACAACTACCGAAGAAGTCGAAGATTAATTATCTTCAGTAGTTGTATCTATCTTGGGTAATTTTTGTTTGCTCACTTTTGCTCATTTATCACTATTGTGTAAGTTCCTGTTGTGGTCACCCTTATCGGGGCAGTTACCCCGAATTTGATGGATACGTAGTTAGCAATTGTTTAGGGAATTTATAGGGTCACTTTTGAATAAATCTTATTGGATATCAATAAGTTATTTTTTAGGTCTAACTATTTTGTCTAAGGTCTATACCCTTTTTGTGGTTTTTCTGGTTGATAATCGTATTGTATACACCTAGTAATGATACCTTGGAGTTTCTGTGTCTCTACCTCCTCATTGATTAGGACACTGGTGGTTGTTTGAGCATGTGCAATGTGACAGGATCCCTGTAATGAATTTGCAGCCATTACTACCTTTAAAACTCCTAGTATATGATAGCTTTATGCCAGCGTTCTTTGTTTGGCACAGAATATGGTCTGTAATAATGGGGGTCAAACCATGTAGGAAAGCTATTCGGAGCAGTTTTTAAGTTGATGGTTAGACAGGCCTGTTTGTTCATGGTTGCACAATTGTGCAGGTACACAGCAAATTATTTAACAAAACGCACAGCCATTAACAATCATTCGGAAAACCATGCCAGACAAAACATCCGTGCAATTTTTGGCCACATTGCAGACTTGTCTAGGCCTTGTGACGGCCATGTCATACTTAATCAGTTCTGAATAGTGGCTATATTTTATATCGGCATAATCTATATTTTGTTATTGGTGGCAGTTACGTTACGTCCGTATTTACTGTATCTTTTATACTATTTTTCTGCTTTTTTTTTTTTTTTTTTTTTTTTAAAATATTCGAGACCTAAAGTTGCGGTTCATATGTAAAGTATTAGAGGAAACATTCTTTGTCTTTTAATGGAGACTTCTGTTTTTTGCCTTCATACACAATGAGCTCTTTGTCTGCTATTTTACATTAGCAAACTCTGGCTGGCCACATACATTAGGTAGCTGTCTGACCTGTTGAACGTGGCATTCATGAGTATTCCGTGTGGGGAGGGGAATAGCCCATTGCTAGACTCCTCTTATCTCCATTGCGTATAAAAGAATCGGCCATGTTCAATCCCAACATACGCCTTTGGGAAAAAAAAAAAAGTTGGGACATCCCATACACATCCAATGGTCAATGGCCACCCTTAGGGTAAGTTCACACGGCTTATTTGGGGCGTATTTTGCGGCGTACTGCGCTTGATATGCGGGGAAATGCGTCCCATAATTACGGCAATCCATAGCTCTCATAGAGAACTATGGATTACGCCTCTTCTCCCAGCTCGTATACTACTATCATTTTGTATGCGCGGGGAGGTAAGTGACATGACATGCGAGTAATGCATGTCTATCCGTCGCCCTCCCCCCCCCCCCCCCCCACGCCGCGGGAGTGCGCGCATATTAGCGCGAGCTGACGAAACACACCCCCCTCCTCCTCACCCGCGCCGCAGTACATTGTGTGTACATACCCTTAGAGGGGTTGTCCTGTAAGACTGTTGATAAGTGTACAACCACAAGGGGTCTGGGTGCTAGAATCCCCACCAATCACAAATATATAGTCCCGGAGTCCCCCATCTGAATGGTAAATTGGTCAGGTTTGTGCACCAAGACTCCACTCGTTGCCTGTAGACCAGTGTTTCTCAACTTCAGTCCTCAAGACCCACCAACAGGTCATGTTTTCAGGATCTCCCAGAATGCACTGACAATAATTATATCACCTGTGCACTACTGAGGAAAGCCTGAAAACATGACCTGTTGGTGGGTCCTGAGGACTGGAGTTGAGAAACACTGCTATAGACTGATTGAGACAGTCAAGCACTGTACTCGGCCATCTTTCACTCCCATTCACTTTAAATAGACCAGCACTGTACACGTGTGACCACCACCCTATTCAGATTGGAGACTTGGGACTCCCATTGTCATGATTGGTGGTGACCCCAGCAGGCAGACCCCTAGCGATCATACATTTAATTCTGGTCCTTGAAGCAGAGGCCAGCCAAAGTTCTGCAGGGAAATTAAAGTATTATCGAGCTGCCATCAATAAATGGCTGTCCATTTAATACAGGTTAACGAGGTTTCTCACTACAATGATTAGCTTTTAACACGTAGGGAAAGGTAAATGAAGATTATTACCAAATACATTGCTTTGTTGATTTTGCTTTGTCCTGGAGATAAAGAAGATTTTATCTCCTCTTGGAGCACTAAAGATTCTCTGGTTCCCAATCACCGCTCCCCACTTGTCCCTGCTCTCTCTTCTCTTTCAGTCAGTCATTCCGACCATGTTGAGTTACTCCCTCACGAGTCTTATTCAATGAAGCTTTGGTAATGACAAGTTTTAGGCCTTAGAGCTCTGTAGCCTTGTACACTGCTATTTACAAACCTCCAGCAGTCATGTCACTGTAACAGAATCAGCTATGAATAGCAGAGCTGATATGCCAATCACTGCTATAATCCCACCCGCAGCCTAATCAGTCAATGTGAGTCTGAAGCTGCTTGTGGCTCTGTGAAACAACATGGTGATGACACCCCTTTAAGCATAAGGATGTGTCCACATAGCGTTATGCTCTTCATCTGTGATATCCTTTGGGGTGTGTTTTTTCACAGTAACCTGATGGATAACACAGATGGAGAGCACAACGCCATGTGTTCTAATAGGGCACTTGAACGGAGGTTGTCCTACCAGGCTCAGAAGACTCTCCTACAGACAGAGCTGGTTTTCTAGTATTTTCAGTAGACTTTTCCTTTAACTCTAGTATGTCCTGTAGAAAGCGGCAGTAGTATTTGTGTGTATCTCCAGTAAATGATTACAAACACTGTAAATTGGTTGGCTTGGCCAAAAAGAATTGATTTGGATAATGCGATTGTGCAAGGAAATGGCAGACGGCCAAGGCACTGCAGAACATCCTAGTGTTACCAGGCACAGCACCAGCCAGTGTTCATAATCTGATGTTTAGATCTTTTTTTTCTTTTTAATTTATTGCCACTTGTTTTTTAGGCCTGGAAAACCACGTGATTCAGTACAAATGAAAAAATAAATTGCTGCCTCTTTTTTGCCATATGAGAATAATGCGGTCCCTCTCTTCTTCTACTATCTCTTTGCTTCTTAGTGTTGTATTTTTCCTAGCAGTTAATCATTATGTGCTGGTTTGAAGCCTATATAATGTTATATTATTAAAGGGGTTTTGCCACGATGTAATGTTGACATGGGATCCTCCAAAATGGGTATTTAATCACTTTTCTAAATATATGTCATTAAAAAAAGTGAAGCCTCTGAGAGCTACAGCCTGACTTACATGCCCTTAGTTTCCGGACAGTTTACATTAGACAGGACCAGGAGCTGACTTGTGTTGTTTGCACTTCTTATCCGATGACCGGACACAAGAACGAGCTTTGAAGGGACTGGGGAGAAAAGATCCTGTGTCTTTTGTGTAGAGAATCCACTGGTTGTAATGTAATTATCTGAGTAAACATGCAGACCCTCCCCCCAGCAGTTCGTGAACAAATGAGACTCTGCCTGCTCAGAGCTTATCGTCTCTAATGAAGAAGATAAGAGGGAGAAACTTGTGCACAATACAATTATCTCCTGTGGATTAGCCAAATAACATGTTTGTTCAAGTACAGAGACTGAATATCATTAACGTGCATGGGAGGTGGAGCGTTGAAATCACAGAGGAGGTACTTGTTATTTAAAACACAGAAACACAACGCCCCTTTTTCAAGCCTCAAGAGGGGAGTATCAGCCTGTTAGGTGAGGAACTCACTTCTTGGCAAAACCCCTTTAAGTCGGGATAAGGGCTTGTTCACACGGAGTTTACACTCCGTGTTACAAGCGCTTTTAGGATCTGCTTGGGGTCCGCACTGTCGGTCCCCAAGATGGCTCTAGATGTTGGTATATTTTTGTACGTTATATATAAAGACCTGGTTCCTCTAATTTCTGCTTTTTCTCTATTTTTGTTTCCATAATTCCTCTGTATACCCCCTTAATACACAAAACTAATGTTAAATGTTTGGCAATACATTCATATTTTTTCCTTTTCAAATATAATTGCAGCTCAGGGGATACAGGCAGAGCCTGAAGCCTGGTGGCACCTCTTCATTTGTTTTAAAGGGGTGTTCTCATCATGCTGTTTCACAGAGCCTGCTCTTCATAGCGAGCTTCAGGCTCACGCTTCCCGGTCACGCTATGGGTGGTTCTACAGCAGTGATTGGTATATCAGCTCTGTTATTCCTAGTTGAGCTTGTTAGAGAGACATTGGCGATGGAGGGGTCTAAACAGCAGTGCACAAGGCTCCAGAGTTCTAAAGGGTTGAAGTTTCAGTAAGAAACATAAACAAACTCCTGTGCTGCTAATAAGACACACCAGGAATTGACATCACCACTGGTGGTCAGTAACATAGGGAAGCTTGTGTACAGAAGCAGGAGGTAAGAGCTGCTCTAGCTCAGCAGGGAAGCACAATAAGCAATGAATTTGGTAATCTTTATTTACCTTTGCCTACATGTTTAAAGCTGATCCATGAAATGGGAATACCCCTTTAATACTTCACCAGCTATATGTTTCCTCTTTTTTTTCTCTTTTTACCTTTGCGACTCCCCTGTCAGGAATGTGTCTTTGAACAATCAATGTTCAAGTTAATGTGATGCTGCATTTTACATAAATGTCACTGATGAAATATGCAGTGGTCACCTCTTTTTTTTTTTTTTTTTTTTTTTTTTTTTTTTACTTTTTTTTTTAACATGTAATTTTTATTATATTTTCAACAAATACATAATCTCACTCACTACAGTGTTATTGAAAGATGCAAGGACAATAATGCATTACAAAACATAACATAAAAACAAACAACCAAAATATGCCACACTCCTCAATTAGTAGAAAAAAAACATATGTAAAAGCAGCAAAAAATCAATATGAATGATCCCGTGTCATACCAATGGAATAAGGAATAAGTATGTTTGATTATCATGGTGGTCTAAAACAAATCATTAGATCGGGCTCAATAATCAGTGTATAAATACAATTTGAGGGGTATGCTGCGGGTATACCTCTGAATTGTAGTCATTGTAGAATTGTAGTCACACATATACTGCGATAAACCTGTGTTCTAGAGATGGGCTGTAATGGACCAAACTTATGTTTAGTCTGTTTCATGATGGCACAGGTTTTATTGGTGGGATACAATAGAGCCCCATAGCAAAATAAGATACGCCCCAACCACCTAATGAAGGGAACCTGAAACAGAAGCATACGTGGCAATCATGTAAGGCTATGTTCACACGATGTACTGCGGCACGTACAGTACGCGCCGCAGTACATCGTGTGTCTCGGGAGCTCACATGTACACCCGCGGCACGGGTGGGGTGGCGGCAACCCGCCGGTTCCATAGACATGCATTGCTCGCGGCGCGAAATGTCACTTATACGATCGTATTGTATGAGCGGGGAGAGGAGGCCTAATCCACAGTTCTCCATGAGAACTGTGGATTACCGTAATTACGGCGCGCAAATATGTGGCGAAATGCGTGCTGAAAATACGCCGTGTGAACATGCCTAAGGCATAAATAATGCTGCCATATATCAGATAAAAGGAACTTATCCCTAATAATTTTTTGAGCATTAGGTAATTACTCCATCGCACATGAACAGAAAAACCAAGAAATGCAGTGCGTATGATAATTGTGTGCAATATAAAATTTAACTTTTACTTCACAATTTAAAATAATATGCGGCTGAGCATTAAATACATAAATCAAAAACACACATAAGTGCCAATGAAAAAATGGCGCATTAGTAACTACTAACTCTGACGAGTCACTGGGGGTCTCCACACCAGTGTAGATTGTTAGAGCACTCGCCCGAAAGGCGACCACTCCCCGGTATGGAGGCTTACCCTATCGACTCAATCTTACCCTTACGTGGTAATCATACAATGTCCCAACATGTTTCGACCCACCACAGTCTCTTCAGGGAACCAATGAAGTGATGTATATAATCAACAAAGAGTCTGTAGATTGCATATAATGCAGGTCATAGAGCGTATGGCTCAAAAAGACACGGGCACACCATAGCCCTTCCGTGTGTCTTTTTGAGCCATACGCTCTATGACCTGCATTATATGCAATCTCTGTGTTGATTATATACATCACTTCATTGGTTCCCTGAAGAGACTGTGGTGGGTCGAAACATGTTGGGACATTGTATGATTACCACGTAAGGGTAAGACTTGAGTCTATAGGGTAAGCCTCCATACCGGTGAGGGGTCGCCCTTGTCGGGGCGAGTGCTCTAACAATCTACACTGGTGTGGAGACCCCCAGTGACTCGTCAGAGTTAGTAGTTATTAATGCGCCATTTTTTCATTGGCACTTATGTGTGTTTTTGATTTATGTATTTAATGCTCAGCCGCATATTATTTTAAATTGTGAAGTAAAAGTTACATTTTATATTGCACACAATTATCATACGCACTCCATTTCTTGGTTTTTCTGCCCATATATCAGATAACCCACATAGTAGTGCTAGATAACAGAAAGATGCCAAACTTATTTCTAATAAAAATGTATATCATTATTGGGCCTGAATGGAGCCCCTCCAACCTCTGGGCCCAATAATAGCTGCTATGACTATAGTTACGCCCCTGATAGAGCGGTAGGGTACATTCGTCTAATAGACCATTGTCGTCTGCATGTGGAGCATTATAGCCTATGGCTATGCTATACATCTAAATACCTTTTTGCTGGTATTGAATTACATATCTACGGCTTATGTCTTAAAATATATGTGAACAAGGCCTAAAATGTCCTAATTGTATTGATTTTTGCACAACAGTGTACACTGTGCTGTGCCAAATGTGTGCTGCTACCAGATGAAGTACATGCAATCTGACATTTCTCTTCGAGATGCCGGAAAAAACTGTCCTGTAATAGAAAAAAAATCAAATGGCAAGTTTTATTCTTGTTCTTATTGCCGGTTACCTGACAGTGGACACATAGGTGTAGCCTTTACATGTCTGCATGGTTCTGTAGGGCGGCTGTGGAGAAATTGACGTACCCAGGAGCAGCAGACTCTTTGGTCTGATTCACCTGTGGAGTATATACAAAATGAGATGTTATACTTGACTGAAGAGCTGATCTGGGTACATTGGGCACGGTTGGCAGTGTGGCCGACGATGTGGATTGTATGTTGCTCTGTATACGAGGATGAATTGGTCACCTCGGGAGACATGTAATTGAGTTAGTTGTGTTTTTCTGGGACATATGCCATGGTTTCCTGTTACGAATAACAATAGTCTCTGAGGTACTGCCTAATAGTAGTCAGGGGAGGAGAGGCTTGAGCTGAGCAGTAACTTGATTTATCTTAGAGAAGATCCAAGATGTAAACCCAACCAGGAATTGTAGGCCTGTCCGAAGAGACCAGAAACCTTGTCTATATACGCTGGCGCCATATAAAGCGCGTAACTGTATCCTTATCTGCAGACTTGTCTGTAAACACCGCTTTATCTTCTTACTGTAACATGTTTAAGACGGACTATCCTTAATCCGACAGAACCTGGAAATGCCTTATATCAGTAAAGCCTAAGGCTATGTCTACACAGCACCGGTATCTGGTCGGATTTTCGCCGTATTCAGTATTTAGAATCTGCCAGAAATCCGACTAACCAATGCCCCATAGACCACAATAGAAAATGCGTGCTGTAGTCTACATAGCGCGGATTTTCTACTGTTGAATTTCTAAACCGCCGGCCCTGTGCCGGAAGATGGTACATGTTCTATCTTCCAGCGGATTCCTGTACAGGTCAATGCACTGGACCGGCGGAAAATCAGAAAACCGTCCCTGTTATTTTGTGCAAACCCGTGCCAAAAATCGCAGTACGGCGAAGTTAAAATATCATCGGATTTCCAACAGCATTTTATCTCCTTAACGACCGCCCACCATCTTGGCGTCGGGCATTTCAGGTTGTTCGTCTGCAGCGACGTCTTTTGGCGTCGCTGCAGACATCGGCGTTTGCGGCTCCCAGCGCCACAGCAGCGCTGAGATCGGGGCTGTGCTACACAGCCTTGTCCTCAGCACAGCTCCTGCGAGCATCGGGGGAAACCGCGGATCGTCACCGCAGCACAATCAAAGGGTTTCCCTGATCTGTTGGGTGATCGGAACTCCTGTTAAACCCGCCAGAGCCCGGGGAACGGCTGCACAGTCAGTCCTGGGGACCCAGCGTAACCCCAGGGCTGTCTGTGTAAGAAGCCAGTGATCATGGCAGACTGTGTGCTGTCCTGATCACTGCCTGTGTCAAACTGACACAGATTATAATGTTTTAGCATATATGAATATGCTAATACATTACTAAGTGGGAAAAAAAAAAGTAAAACAGTTCTCCCTTCATGGGATTAAAAAAAAAAAAAAAAAAAAATAGTGGAAAAAAAAGAATAAAAGTAGAAAATAAAAATTTTTAATAAAAAATAATTGTGCATACATCACACACACAAAAAAAACCTACACATATTAGGTATCCACACGACCGTAATAACCTGTAGAATTAATCTAACAAGTTATTGAGTGTGAAATGTGAATGGTGTAAAAAAAAAAAAAAAATCTGCAATTATTTATAAGTGAACTTAAACTATTCCCCCATAAAGTACAACTTGTCTCAAATAAAACAAGGCCTCATCCAACTGTGTCATTGAAAAAATAAAAAAGTTACAACTGTTGAAAAACAAGGAGGCAAAAACTAAAAAAATGTGCTGGTCATTAACTACTTTCCAGGCCTGGGTTAACTTATGTCTTGTAGACATAGCCTAAAGTGGCCCATGCCCATATGCTCTGTTAGGGCATATGGACTTCACAGGTGGCTTCCTTTCTCAGGACTCCCCTCGATGAGTCAAAATGGAAACTAGTTCTACAAGGCCTATGCAAATTATAGAGAGGCTTCCCCAATCAGAACTCCCCTCTAGGGCATCATGAGGCTTCCCCACTCAGGACTCACTTCTATGATTCAAAATGAAGACAAGCTCAGTTAGGGCACATGGGCATCGAAGAGGAGGGTTCCCTGCTCAGGACTACCCTCTGAGTCAAAATGGAGGCTAGCTCTGCAAGTTCTAGAGGAGGCTCCCCCACTGTGGACTCCCGTCAATAAGTCACAATTGAACCTAGCTCTGCAAGGCCCATGAACATTATAGAGGAGGCTACCTCGCTCAGGACTCCTGTCAATGAATCGAAAGCAATTTTTTTTTATTGTTCCAGTACATTTAAAAGGAACTCTGCAAATTGCCTTCATTAAAAATATCCCATTGTTTTGTGTCTACAGCTCTTTCATGGGCCTATGTGTTGCCATGGTAACGGACTACAAACAAAGCTGGTGCAGTCCCCACTTGCAGTCATATTGCCTGCCAATAGTCCCCCCATTCTTACTAACATATAAAGAAGTAGGGGAAGATAGACCATGTGACTGCAGGTTTGGACTACACCTGCTTTGTTTGTGGTCTGTTACCGTGGTAACACATAAGCCTGTGAACATGAAGCAGGCACCCTCAAACTGCGTCCCTCCAGCTGTTGGGAAACTACAACTCCCATCATGCATTTATATAATCTGTAACAGTGGGAATGATGGGAGTTGTAGTTTCCTAACAGCTGGAGGGCCGCAGTTTGAGGATGCCTGACCTATAGCAATAAGAATTATTTAATGAAGGCGATTTACAAATTTCTTTAATTTTTCATTTTAGATGCTTCGGTTTTAGATAAAATAGATACAAAATAAAACTATTTTGATGGTCGTCGTGTCTGTCATTAGTTTATCTCGCAGTTTTGTTACTGGAAATCTGTCACATTGTAAGCACACTACTATTGATGCCAGTGGTCCTTTGCTTAGATTGTTGTATCGGATTTTCAGTAAATGAAATCTCTGCAAGTATCATAAGGTTTAAGTGCTTTTAGGTGTAATTTTCTCACATGTACAGTATCTGTGATCTCCGAGGAAATCAATTTTGACATATAGGTTGGCTTGTGCTATCAAAGCGGATAAGATACAATTAAGGTCTTAAGATCCCATCGCTTGCAGGGTTGAGCATCCTGTTAACTGACCTGTATGACGATACTCCAACATCTAATGATTGCAGCCTAATAGGGTCAGCTTTATGGAAATGCTGAATTTTCTTTTACCTGTGGATTTCTGTGGGTAAAATCCATATAAGAATACAGTGCCAGTAAGCTGCCACTTTCTTAAAGGGAATCTGTTGCCAATTTTTTTTTTTTTACTTATTAAATCAAGTCCCTGATCCATATTCTTTCCTCTCAGTCGTTTTATTTTCTGATTGTAGATTTCTCTATTCAGCCGTCTATATATGATTGTGGGGAAGACATTCTTGCTTGCACTGCTTTAACAGCAGTCAGAGAGATACTTTACAGCAGCTTCATGCACATAGGCTTCTTAAGACAGATTCTGTCCCATAGACTTGTATAGGAGAATTTTCACTGTGAAGGGAGGGGAGAGGGGGAGCTGTGACATCTCCTCTTGTGACTGGTGGATTCTGTGTTATCTGTACACACTGGTGTCTCCTTTCAGTGTGACCCTGCTGTTACTGATAATGAGCACACTGCTGAAAAGCTCTCTAAACAGAACAGGAAGTGTCAGACAATTATTAGGCCTAGTGGCCAAAGTGAATACTGCAGTAATTAAGAATTATTAAAAAAATACTGAAAGTGTTCTGGAAAAAAAAAAACATAACCAAAAATTCCTAAAAAAAATGTGTTTAACATGAGTTAAACAATAAGTCATTTTTTGATGACACATTCCCTTTAAAGGACCTTTTATTGAGATTAAGCTCTCCGCTGACATTCCACACACGTCAATATCCGGCCATTTAGCTGACATAAAGGAAATCTCCATTCTTGAGTGGCATTTTAATTCTACCTAGAGTTCAGCAACTTTGTAAATCATTTGCTTTGCTTATTTGTCGTGGCTTTTAATGTTATTATTCTAGACGGGAAGGTAAAATCAGAACTCTGCTGGATTATGGGAAGGAGGAAGCAGTTCATGTTACCTGAATGGGACCTACCCACTTTTTATTATTTTATAGCGCCATTGATTCCAGGGCGCTGTACATTCAAGGGGGTTACATATAGATCATAGGCTAAGCATATACTGGGGTAACGGTCAATAACAAGCAACTGGTACTGAGGGAGAGAGGACCCTGCCCACGACGGCTTAAAATCTCCAAGGATGGAGGGAAAAAGAGAGAAGGTGAGGGGCAAACGTGTTTGTGGGGGTTTGGTGGCAGCGGGATTATTGTGGGTTGTAGGCTATTCTAAAGAGATGGGTTTTCAGGTTGTTGTTGAGGTTAGTGAAAGTGGAGGAGAATCTGTGTGTTGGGGCAGTGAGTTCCAGAGTATAGGTGAAGCACCGGAGAAGTCTTTGAGATGGTTGTGTGAGGAGCTGATAAGAGGAAGGGAGGTCCTGTGAGGCCGGGCTATGGAGTCGGAGTCGTGGAGTCGGAGGCTATTTTGCAGGAGTCGGAGTCATAAAAGGGACCGACTCAGACTCCCAAAATATATAAGTTGGTCCAGTTAGTTCGATGCAAAGAGCAAGAGGAATTGGGTCCGGCCAGTGCTACTGCTCCCATATCTTCAGCCTCATCACATGAGGAGTGTAAGTGATGACATGGAGCAGGCAAAGCGCTGCCACAGGGGAAAAGATTCCGCTCCCAGGGCAAACAGATTACAGCAAAATTTTTCACCTGTTTTCAAAGTAGAAGAGTTCAACCGTTCATTAAAACTAACGGTGGCTGAGGCAATTCCATTATACCCTGACATTGTTAGAGATGTTGCCCCTGTGGTCACTGCTTTGCCTCCAACCCAAGTTAGTGTAGAGAGGCCGTTCTCTAGCCTGGAAATAATGAGATCATGTATGCAGGATCTGATAGAGGCAATGCTATTTCTCAGAACAAATTCAGAGACTCCACAAAGGTTCCTGCAATATTTTGCATATTTAAAAAAATTTTGTGTCCTAAAGTCATATCCAATAAATATATTTTACACTGACAAGCAAAATGGTAACAATGTTTTGAACTTGTGACTTTCAGGCTCCATCTCTCACCATCCACTTCAGCTTTGTACATGAGGCTACTGTAATTTTATATACAGTCATCTTATCTATCTTATACATAAATGTGACTTGCAAGTATTTAGCATCTGCTTAGTTCTGCAGATTCTTTCCTTTAACTGCATTGTTACTGTTTTGCTCCTAAAAATTTAAATGTTAATTTTTATTATTTTGTTAGTATTTGGGAAATCCACCTTTGGCTTTCAGCACTGCCTGAATCCTTCTGGGCTCTGGATCAGATTCAAGCATGTCTTGACCAAAATGTGATCCCAGATCTCTTCTACACATTCCCAATGTTGGTGCAGACTGGACTTGGATACAAATAAGAGTTTTTTCTTCAGTTGTACCCACGAGTGTTCAAAAGATCAAAACATTGTTACCCTTTTGCTTGTCAGTGTCTGTTCTACCTAAATAGCTTGATTATTGTATCATAAGGTGATAAACAGCCAGATGTTACCATTTTACTACAGTAAAGTTATCCCTTAAACATGCGTCATGTATGAAGGAGTCAGGAGTCGGAGGTTTGGGAAATTGAGGAGTCGGGGCTTCGGCTTGCCGACTCCACAGCCCTGCTGTGACGAGCGGAGATTGCGTGAGGGATGGTATCTGGAGATTAAGGCAGAGATGTATGGAGGGGAGAGGTTATGTTGAGCTTTGTAGGTCGTGGTAATTTGAAATGGATTCGCTGGGCAATGGGTAGTGAGTATAGAGATTGGCAGAGGAGGAGAGAGGTGGATAAGGCTGGATCCACACAGCATCGACCGCTTTTTGTCAGATAGTCTAAGACGGGCAGCAGAGTTGAGGATAGATTGAAGGGAACCTGTCATTTGATTGATCCTGTTCTGTCTCAGAGCAGAATGTAATAAAGGAAGGAAAACTGAACTGTTTAATATATAGGTTTATAAGATTTGGAGCAGGATTTCTAAGTAAAAGTGAGTAATTCCTGATGGGACTCCTATGAGGGACAGTGAGAGTCCTGCTTACTCCGCTGACACAGGATGATTGACAGTGGGGCAGATCTATCGATAGTGTCTTACTTTTAGACAGTGTATAGTTATTCTAGACCGTTTTATAATGCGCTACATTTATCATAGTGTTGATAGATCTGGCGCAGGTTAGAACTGTCTTATCTAAGTTTGTACCACAATTAAGTTGGCTTACTTTTACGCCAGAGACTGCGCCAAAATTCGGTTGCATTGTTTGCCGCCTTTAATCCACGCCCCTTTCCACAAAACCACACCCCTTTTATGAAGTCACACCCCCTATGTCGGAGGAGGTGCAGAAGCGCCTGAAACTGTCTAAAACACATAGGAAATGTGGCGAAAAGCTGTTTTTTGTTGCAAATTGAGCCAGAATTCTGGCGCGACTGCCTTGATAAATCTGCCCCAGTGCTCTTTGTGTACACAGTGATGCAGGAAAATCTGTCAATCATGTGTGGGGTAAGCAGGACTGTTTCACCAGTCAGGATATACTATGTTTTTTACGTCACTAGACAGCGTATTGTAGGGAGCAGGAGTGTATGTTAGCGATAGGTCCATAATATTAGGGACAAGACAATATTGGTTCATTTGTTTAAGAGCAACTAACAGAAAACAGAAGCAAATATTGTAAGAATTCACAATAGCAGAAAAGTCAGCAGGGCAGCTGAGACAAAGTATGATGATAATCTCTGTACAAAATGCTTGAGGCACATGCTTGGTCCTAAAGGGTTTCATTTTAAAGATCGTCATGAATGATGGTTATATTAGATTAACAGGAAATTGTGGGTTTATTTAGAATGGCTAACAGGCGGGTGAATAAGTAACATTACAACAAATGGGCTTACACTTCCTCTCTATTAATGAAAGAAATCATTTACCTTTTGGGTTTTGTGCTGAATCTCTGGGAACAAAGTGGAACATGTATCAGACAACAATGTGAAAAAGGGACCGTTGTTCAAAACTACAAAAGGGTTCAAAAAAATTGGTTTGATTTTTTTATTAATGTGATAGATCTGGCACGACCAGAGGCTGAAAGCTATAGACATAAAGGAGAGTTACTAAGTGAAAGTCACCAGAATTCTGGCTCATCCTGTGCTATAAAACAGGCGTACACACCTTGCTTCAGGTTTCTTCTGTGTTTTTGGTGTGCTTCTTATGCCTCATTAGACCATTTTGAAGTGTGTCTAACAAGAGAGCACGGCTTAGTGGAGTCTTAGGCCTTGTTCCCACGGTCAGGTTTTTCAGCCGGGCTTCGGTTTTGAAAACCGGCTGTCAAACTTTATCAAGGATCTTAAAGGGAATGTGTCATCAAAAATGACTTATTGTTTAACTCACATTTTGATGTTAAACACATTTTTTAGGAGTTTTTGGTTGTTTTTTTTTTTTAATTTTTATATCGCTTTCAGTATTTTTTTAATAATTCTTAAGTCCTGCAGTTTTCACTTTGGCCACTAGGCCTAATAATCGTCTGACACTTCCAGAGGGCTTTTTAGCAGTTTGCACATTATTAGTAAAAGCAGGGTCCAACTGAAAAGAGACACCAATGTGTAAAGATAACACAGAATCCAGCAGTCACAAGAGGAGATGTCGCAGCTCCCCCTCTCTCCTCCCTTCACAGTGAAAACTCTCCAATACCAGTCTATGGGACAGAATCTGTCTTAAGAATCCTATGTGCATGAAGCTGCTGTAAAGCAGAGGTCCCCAACTCCAGTCCTCAAGACGCACCAACAGGTCATGTTTTCTGGCTTTCCTTAGCTTTGCACAGGTGATTTAATTATTGTCAGTGCATTAAGTGGGAGATCCTGAAAATATGACCTGTTGGTGGCTCTAGGGGACTGGAGTTGGGGAACACTGCTGTAAAGTATCTCTCTGACTGCTGTTAAAGCAGTGCAAGCAAGAATGTCTTCCCCACAATCCTATATAGACGGCCGAATAGAGAAATCACAATCGGAAATAAAATGACTGAGAGGAAAAGAATAGGGAAATCAGGGCTTGATTTAATAAGTAAAAAAAAAAAAAAAATTGCCAACAGATTCCCTTTAATGGAAAATCCGTGTAGCGGTCCCCCTGCACAGATTTTCCACCCGGCGGCTTCTCAGACGGCCGGCGGTCCGAAAAGCATAGAACATGTTCATCCGCCCGGTTTTTTGGGGTGGAATATGAACATGTCTAAGTGAAGGGAGGGCTTTTTCCCCTGCTAAAACGAGGAAAAACCGCCCCCCTTTGGCCGTGTGCATGGCACAAAAAAAGGACAAATACTGGTCGGATAAACCGACTGGTATTTGTCCTGTTGGGCCCTTAAAATGCACCCGATTTATTAATGGCATGTGCCAGAATTGTAGGTGACACATGGTATAAGGTTAAGATTATCAGATGCATCTAGCAAATCTATCACACAGCATCCACTGCTGTGGCGCATCTTCTGCCTGCCTAGTCTCGATTTAAGATAGTAATGATAATTGTACAAAGTGCTTTACTATTCCTGTAAACAACTCTACCACCACTATTAGGTGCCTGTTGGATAGAAACCGGTCTTGCAGTATGTTTTACATGCACATTCTCACTTGAATTTTCTCATCTTTTTCTTTTAGCAAACACCTACCTCTTCATGGTACAAGCCCAAGGTATAATGCTAAGGGACAACGTTCGAACCATTGGCCATATGCTTAGACAGTACACCAATAAGAACAGTACACTCAATGGAACAGGTACGACTTTTGATATTCTGTAAATTCAGCTGTGACTGCAGTTAAGGGTTTACGAGGAACTGACAGAAGGCAACGATGAAGGGAAAAAACGTTACATTTCCTTATTGCTTTTGCACACATCATTTCGAAAGAATCCTTGACTTCTAATAGTGTTGTCAGTGGCTTTTTATAGACTATTGTATATAGCTTCATGTGTGGCAATAATCTAATCTGCTTTGGATTTTATAGGGTCTGGCTTAAACAGAACCTGTCACATAGATTTTGCCCCCCCTTTCTGAGGACACACAATCTAGTGACAGCCTGCTGTTTCCAGCAACTGTGGTCCCTTATTTTGTAAGATGCTGGAATTTTAGAGTATTTAATGCTCAAATCTGCTGTTTTCAGCCAGAAGATCCCCTTTCAAATAGTCAGTTTTTTTCATACCTCCCACCCATCTGCGGCTAGCCCCCACCCACCCTCACACCTGATAAACCTAATTAAGGGGCCGTTCACACGCCTTATTTCAGGACGGATTCAAGCCGTATTGCGCGCTGTAACTGTGCTGCAAATAACGGCTTGCAATCCGCCCAGCCATTACGGTAATACACAGTTCTCATAGAGAACACAGGATTCCGCACTCCTTCCCGCCTCGGCGAATCCTCCGGGCGGTGGAAAAGTGACATGATTTCATTATCCCGGCGGAGATACCGCCGTGATAATGCCATGTCTAACTGGGCCTGGGATCTGCGCCCCGCCCCTTATACAAGCCGAATTAGCGGGCGAAATCCGTCCCACAATTACGGCTATGAATAAAGCCGTCGTGAACCAGGGCTGTACTTTGAATAGGTAGAAACATGTGAATAAACTGTCCGTGGGCGTGGCTATCCTTTGGTGGGTTGGGCTAAACACCTACTCATGAATAAGTTTGAGGTTAAATGCTTCTACAAAAACTACCTAGCATCTTACAGAATAAAGGGCACAAATGCGCTGGAAACAGCAGGTCTGACACTAGCTTGTGCTGTCCTCAGCCAAGGGGGGCATAAACTATGTGACAGGTTCCCTTTAAAGTATTTTTCAAATACCCTATTAGGGAAATTCTGAGTGGGGATGGAAAGGTACCCTATAAGAAACCCTCCTCCATTAGCTAAAGCAGAGATCATAGTCTCTCATTCTTGATGACTGTGTCCATGTATGTTTTCATTAGACACTACCCCTGGAGTGACGCTGTAGGAGAATTAGTCTGGTGAAGGGGAACACTGTGACCAGCTTATTGTTCATTTGAAGAAATTTAAATGAACATTACAGGTTTAAGTTTTCACTTAGTTCATTAAAAATGCTTTAAGATGCATTGTAATGTCAGGAACTTCGCTTACCTGCAGCTTAATACAGGATTTCTGGCTGATGCAAGAGTCTGTTAGGTCACATATTGCTTTTGATGCTAACAGGAAGTCTATAGGGAAAAAAAAAGTGTCCTTTAATGTGAGCCTGTCAGGTAGCTTATCCTAGGCTATCTGAGAACAGGATGTGATAGAGGGAGAGAAGCTGAACTCTGTGATAGGTTGATATGGAGCAAAATTTTTGAGTAAAAAGCAAAGAAAATATTGATAGGAGTAAGAGACAGTGAGAGTCCTGCTTACTCCGCTTACATATAGTTACTGACGGCTTTCCCTGTTTTTCCTGCTCCAAACTATTTAAACCTACATATCACCGATCATCAGCACCACTCCTCTTCATAAAACCCTATATATCACAGAGCTCAGCTCCTCTCCCTCTGTCATAATAACCTATATATCACAAACTCCAGCTCCTCTCCTCTGTCATATCACCCAAATATCAAAGCGCACAGCTCTCCCTTCTCCTCTTCCTATAACCCCTATATATCACAGAGCTCACTCCTCTCCTACTGTCATATAACCCTATAAATCACAGAGCACAGCTCCCTCCTCTATATAGTAACCCTATATAAATTCACAGAGCACAGCTTCTCCTCCTAGATTTCCCCCCCCCCTAAATAAAAAAACTTATATAAATCACAGAGCTCATCTCCTCACCTCAAATCAAATAACCCTAAACTATCCACAGAGCTCGGCTTCTCTCCCCCAATCATATAACCCTATATATCAGAGCTCCACTTCTCTCCCTCAATCATATAATCCTGTATATCACAGAGCTCAGCTCCTCTCCTCTCATAAAACCCTATACATCCACTAGAAGCTCAGCATCTCTCCACTATCATAAAACCCTATAATCACCGAGATCAGCTTCTCTCACTCTATCATAAAACCCTATCTAATCACAGAGCTCGAGCTCCCTCTCCTCTATTATATAACCTCTATATATCACAGAGCTCCAGCTTCCTCTCACTCTAACATATAACCTAATATCAACAGAGCACAGCTTCTCTCTATCTACTCATAAAACCCTAAATACACAGAGCTCAAGCTTCTATCTTCTATCATATATCCCAATAAATCACAGAGCACAGCTCCTCTCCTCTGTCAAATAACCCAATAGAAATCAGAGCACACACCTCTCCTCTATTATAAAACCCTATATAACACAGAGCTCACTTCTCTCCTCTTAACAAATTAAAACCTAAAATATCACAGAGCTCAGCTACTCTCTTCTATCATAAAACCTAAATCTCACAGAGGCTCAGGCTCCTCCTCCTCAGTCATAATAACCCTATAGATCAGCAGCTCACTCCCTCCCTCTGTCCATATATCCCTATATAACAACAGAGCTCAGCTCCCACTCCTCTATTATATAACCCTATATATCTCAGAGCCAGCTTCTCTCCTCTATTATATAACCCTATAATCACAGAGCTCAGCTCCTCTTCTCTATCATAAACTCTATGGTATCACAGCTCTCAACTCTCTATCATAAATCCTATATATCGCAGAGCTCAGCTTTCTCACCCACTATCCATACAATCCCTATATAATCACAGAACACAGCTTCCTCCACCTCACAAAAAACCTATACATCACGAGGCTCAGCATCTCTTCCTCTATCATAAAACCCTATACATCAGAGCTCAGCTTCTCTCCTCTATCATATAACCCTATAGATCATATAGCTCTGTTTCTCTCCCCCAATCATATAACCCTATATATCAGAGCTCCACGTCTCTCCCCTCATCCATATAATTCCTGTATATCACAATCTCAGCTCCTCTCCTCTATCATATAACCCTATACCATCACCAGAAGCTCAGCTTCTCTCCACTATCATAAAACCCTATACATCACAGAGCTCAGCTTCTCTCCCTCTATCATATTAACCCTATATATCACAGAAGCCTCAGCATCTCTCCCTCTATCATATAACCAATATACATCACAGAGCTCACTTCTCTCCCTCTATCATAAAACCCTATACACACAGAGCACGAGCTTCCTCTCCTCTACATATAACCCATAAATATCACCACGAGCACCATCTCACTCACTCTATCAAAAAACCCTATAACATCACAGAGCTCAGCTTCTCTCCTCTATCATATAATCCTATATATCACAGATCTCAGCTTCGTCCTCCTCTATCATAAAACCCTAAGTACACAGAGCTCACTCATCTTACTCTCTATCACATAACCATATATGAAAATAGTGATCATAAACTAGGTAGGTCTCGATCATATAAAGAGAATTGGAAGCGCTAAGACCTTTTAGACGATAGTGAAAAACTCTGACACTGGAACAAATTCCCATAAAGAGTTTAATTCTTTTTAAATACTATAACGCTTCAGTAACTTACAAACTGTTTTTAAGTTATTGAAACTTTATACTGTTTAAAAGTAATAAAACCGACACTTTATGGGAATTTGTTCCAGTGTCGGAGTTTTTCGCTGTGGTCTAAAAGGTTCTAGCGCTTCCAATTCTCCTTATGATCGACCTAACTAGTTTACGATCCCTATTTTCATGTTCGTTCTGGGATTCCTGGTTTGAGGGTCTTGTGCATTGAGGATTTGGAGCTGCTTCCTACATTTACGGATTGGATATTTGACGCCTGATATGAGTTGTACCATAAACATGGACAACATTGCCAGGTGAGCATGACTGATCGTATTGAATATGTTTACAGACTTACACAGAGAGCGCTTTTTTTACTCTTCCATCTGAATCATATACCAGAGTATATCATTGACATAACCATATATAGATATTCGGGAATAAGGTACTAGACCTACTACCCCTTTGGAGCTGTAATAGCACTCAGAAATATATCATTTTCCTATTAAGTCCAATGAGATCTCCTCTAAATCGTTCAAGTGACTTTTATTAAAAAACAATAAAAAAAAATTGGCAGTGTCTACGCTTTTCGCACGTGTTCAAACGTGCTTCCTCAGGAGTAGCATTCCAAATAATGATTACCTATTTTAATACACTTCAAAAGCATCATGGCGGAAACCCAAACTCTAACAAGAGATGCAATAATATTTATAACCATCAAAACACCTATTAAAACTGTGTTACATACTATTAAATGTTGTTATTAAAGGTGGTATGGCTAATTACAATGAGATTCCACTCACCTCAGTCCTGTTTTCTTGGTTTCATTTTGAATTTCAGGGCAGTTACTGGCTCTAACTAAGGCTTGCAGTAGAACCGATCAGTATCAATAGCAACCACGCAGGCAGTCTATCGAAGAGTAAACAGGTTCGGTAGCTATAGTGACCGACACGCTGGCAGCCTAATCACGAGAAGTAAACAAGGCAGTAAGCTAATAGTGACCTGAGGGAGCTTGAACAAAGCCCCCAACAATAAGGGATATCAAGGATAGGTAGGACACTTGCTAATGGACATATTATTGCAAAGTAACTTGTTTTTGCAAGATCTTTAACATAAAAAGCAATCTGTAGTGAGACCACCCCTTTAATTATAAAAAAAAAAAAAACTTTTTCAGTAGAGTTCCGGGCTATTATAGACCACAGTGGCCGCGGTCTGTTACTCCGTTCCATTCCAGAACCGTAAATGAATTTAACGAAAGAAATTAGGGCGTCAGTCCCACTATCCCAACCGAACCAGTTTTTTTGGTCTATTTTGCGCCAAACACACTTATTACGCACCATAATCCCTTGTTTGAAAATACACCCAAACTAGGCGCATTAATCCGGACACGACACATTGTAATGTACCTAAATTTGGTGCACTGTGCGCCCCGTCACGCAATGCGCCTATTGAGGCGCATTACATATGTTATGCGCCTCTGTCGGTCAATGCGCCTATTGAGGCGAAAAATGGGGGGGGGGGGGGGGGGGGGTGGGTGGGGGGGGGGGGGGGGGGGGGGGGGGGGGGGGGGGAAAAAGAGGGGTATAAAAAGGGGGAAAAAAAAAACATTACATATACACCAATGAAATCTAGCCCTGCGAGTTGCGCAATGCGCCTGTTTTGATATGGTGCACCTTTTTCGGCGCAATGCGTCTTTTTCGGCGCATTAAGTTTTTCATGCAAGGTAAGTATCGGACTTTCAGGCGCACTTTACACTGATTTAATGTGCTTAAAACTGGCATGGATACGCCACGTTACGGACATGTTGCCCTTAGTTTCTCTACGGAATGAGCGTATCTCTATCGTTAAAACCGAAGTGGCTGCTAAGTTTACTTTCACTAAAGAGAGGAAAGGCCTGGTGATGTCATCCTGCTGTCACATATAGGCAACTCAAACAAATCACACAACCCCCTTCTGAACAGCACAGAGTGAAGAGCGGATGCCGGTAGCAATGAAATGAATTGTGGCTAAACCCCTTCTTAAGGTGGGGCAGACAGCCGTAGTATAGACTCTTCTATCCCACAAATAAAATGTATGCTGTCAAACAGTCTATTGAAGCCAATGGATTACACCACCATTAGCCTTTGAATAGCTATTTGTTGGCATTCCAGCCAGGGCTGGGGAGTCGGAGTCGGTGCCTAATTCAGAGTCGGAGTCCGTCTAAAGGGACCGACTCCGACTCCCAAAATATTATAATAATTGGTATCAGATAGTTCGCTGCAGTGCAAAGAGAGCAAGAGGAATTGTGTGTCCGGCCAGATGCGACTCGCTCCCATATCTTCAGCCTCATCAACATGAGGAGTGTAATAGATCGATATTGAGGCAGGTCAAACGCTGCCCCAGGGGAAAAAAATTCTTCTTCTTCCATGAGGCAAACAGATATCAGCAAAATGTATTCACATTCATTCAAAGAAGCAGAATAGTTCAACGCATTCATCCAAACTGACGGGGGGGGTCTTGCTGAGCAATTCCTTTAAACCCCTGACATTGTATAGATGTTGCCCCTTTGGTCACTACTGCTTTGCCCCAACCCAAGTTAGTGATAAGAGAGGCCGTATCTCATAGCCTTGGAAATAAAGAGATCAGATGTGAGGTCCCATGTATGCAGATCTGATGGAGGCAAAATTCATTCTCAGAACGCAAATTCAGATGACTCCACAAATGTTCCTGCATTGAGTTTGGCATATTTACAATTTTTATGTGTCCTAAAGTCATATCAGATAAAAAAAAATTCTATTTTACACTGACCAAAGCAAAATGGTAACAATGTTTGAACTGTGAGCTTTCAGCTCCATATCTCTCCATCCACTATAGCATTGTCACATGAGGCCACTGAGTAATTTTATATCCCGTCATTTTCTTACCCTATCTTAATACATAAATATACAAGTATATATAGCATCTCTTAAGTTCTGCAGATATCTTTCCTGTAACTGCATGGTATGGTTTTGCTCCTAAAAATCAAATGTTAAATTGTTATTATTGTTATGTATTTGGGAAATCCACCTTTGGTTTTCTATGCTGCCGATTCCTTCTGGCCTCTGAATCAGATTCAGCATAACACGTCTAAAATCTGATCCACCGGTCTCTTCTACCCATTCCCCAATGTTGGGTGCAGACTGGACTTGGATACAAATACATACAGCTTTTTCTTCAACTCTACCCACCAAGTGTTCAAAAGATCAAAACATTGTTACCCATTACTTGTACAGTTGTCTGTTTTCTAGCTACCTAAATACTTGTATTTATTGTATCCTAAGGTGATAAACAGCCCGGATGTTACCATTTTACTACAGTAAAGTTGTATCACTTAACATGTATGAGGGAGTCGAGGTTGGTAAATGAGGAGTCGGCTTTGGCTTGCCGACTCCGCAGCCCTGATTCCAGCACATACCTGCGCCCAATCTAGCCTGTCCATTGATTAGGTAGACAAATGATTTTTTTGGCCTTCACCCTATAATACATTTCCTCTCTAGCGTATGTTGCTTAGGGTCTGTATGCATTGCAGGAGGGTACTGCTTTTCAACTATATGCACCTTCCTGGGATGCACATGCAATTTAAAACTCCTTGTCCTGTCAATTAATCTTGTAGGACACAGGTCTAAGTCTGGGAGGATCTCCCTCGTAAGAACAGTAAAAAGGTCACTGTGCATCACAATTACCTCACTTTCTTACTCATTAGCAGGCTTTCTTAGGGGCCGTGCACATGGCCGCCAAGAGACAGCTTTTCTCCGCGGTTTGCGGAGAAAAGCCCTCCCCCTTCACAAAGCCATATTCCATATTCCATCCGAAAACCAGTTCGGAAGAATGAACATGTTCTATGTTTTTCGGACCGCCGGTGGTCTGAGAAACCTCGGGGTGAAAAATCTCCATTTTCCGGATTTTCCATTAAGGTCTGTGTAAAAGTTTTCCAGCCGGTTTTCAAAACCGACAACCAGTCGAAAAACCGTGCCATGAGGACATGGCCTTAGGCCTGCGGCCTACAAGGCACCCTAACACCTGTGGTGTGATGACGTCACCGTATCATTGGACAGCACCTAGAGGAACCAGCTGCTTGGCAGTGGGAGCGGGTAGAGGTGATCCTTAATTATTTTAATTTCACTGTTCAAAAAGGGGGCCTGATTAAGGATGTAGTGGCTACATACCCACCTACAGTACCTAATGGGGTAAGGCAGACTATAGTAGTGGGACTCCGTGCAAGAGCCATGTGCGGTCATGTACAGTAGCTGTAGGGTAGGTTCCCAGAATCCGCCCCGCTGGTGGGCCATAGGCATCCCAGACCGACACTGCCCCAATGTGTTAAGGCGCGAGTATAGCTATGGACCTCGGCTAAGCAGAGCTGGGCGTTAATCATGATTTTACATGAAGAAAGCCCCAATTTTGGGACCATAATTTATCCTCTTTCTTTAAAAAAAAAATGGTCCTGAACGCATACATAAGGAGTTTAGATCATTACAGTTATTATCAGAATGGCTTCATATTCAAGCTGCAATAATTATTCAGTTAGGCCACAGAGCTACAAGGGGGATCAGATGTCACGTCTGTGCCATGCAAGATGTGCCCTTTACGGTAGTTACGGATGCCTGAGTGATTTGGAAATAATGATATTGTTTGTAATTACAATTTCCAACAATATTGCATGCCCAATAAAACTAGGCATTTTAATAGACTGATTTAGGAAATGGAGCAATGCGAGGACCTTCAAATAGAAGAAAGGGAAATGTTAGAAAAAGCTCCAGGATTGAGACCTCTGTCCACAGCAGGATGTGTAAAGTAGAGATATAAAAAACAAAAACTCCATTAGAGAGTTGAATATTCCTATTTTTGCTGCAGTTTATTTTAATGATAATTATCTCATGGCCTTGGTCCGTGATTGTCGTATATAGCCAATAGCTGCAGCATGGACTTTGAGACGTTATCTTCTATCATAAATAGCTTGTCAGATGTTCCTTCAGGCTTAATGACATTTTGATAAAAATTAAGCTAATATCCACAGGCATACAACAAGTATATAAAAAAAAAAAGTTTTCACCCATTGGACTTTGTCATGTGTTGGAGTATAATAAAATTGGATTGTTTGATTTTAAAGGGGAAGGGCACCCATGTAATGGAAAAACATTAAATTGATTTGATTATTGGATTATTAATTGACGATATATAAATGAGCAATTTTATTATCCTTAATATATTGGACTGTATAGACTTTTTTTTTTTTTTCTATATAAGATTCGTTGGTTAAAATCTACTTCTCCTCTATATCGCCCACTTTCCCCAATATTCTGTTTGTAACGCTTTCCTTGTACTGGAGTAAAATTCAATAAAAATTATGCTGCTATACCTTTTATAATCTAGCAACTAAATTTTAATTCAATTTCCAGCACTTGCACAGTGGATACATGGAAAAGAAATGACTCAAAAATATTTGTTTCTAGAAAGCGCTGATAATGTTAAATTATAAAGAACAAAACAAAATCAGATTAAGGCCATGTCCCCACGGCACGGTTTTTCAGCCGGTTAACGGCTTTTGCAGCTCGGTTCCCGGCTGAAAAAGTTTTAAAACAAACAGACCTTATGGAAAAACAATCCGAGCAGCGGTCCCCACAGCACGATTTTCTGCCGCGGTCCTAAAAACTTCGAACATGTACATTCTTCCATCCATTTCGTGACGGAAGATGAATGGCTAGTGAAGGGGGAGGGCTTTTATTCCCCGACAAACCGCGATACAAAGCGTCCCCCGTTTGCCACTGCACAGCAAGAAAACAGGACAAATACCGGTCGGCATAAAACCAATCTGGTGATTTGATCCTGATGCCGTGTATACGGCCCTAACAGTGATTTTCTCACTACAATGATTAGCTTTCTGCATGTAGAGAAAGGTAAATTAAGACTATTATCAAATACATTGCTTTTTATTTTGCTTTGTTGAGAAGATGTCCATACAAGTTTCTTTTGTTTGCCGACCATCTCTCTTCTCTCTCATATCTGATTAGCCGGAAGCTGCTGTCTGTCCTTGGTGATGTCAGTACCTGCTGTGTATCATCTGTAGGTACAGAGCTTTGTTTATTTAAGATAAGGACATGTTTTAACTCCTTAAAGCTCTGTAGTCATGTACTACAGGTTTTACATCTCCTGTAGTCGTTTCAATGTAATACAAATAGCAGAGCTGATCTGCCAATCACTGCTATAAACTCGACCATAGCATAACCAGGAAGTGGGAGTCTGAAGCTGCCTGTGACTTTTTGAACTGCATGGTGAGAAAGCCCCTTTTAACTGGAATGGTCCCAGTTAAACAACATGATACATGATATTGGCATATTTCCTTAAAGAGAACCTGTCACATAGTTTATGCCCCCCTTGCGGAGGACAGAACAAGCTAGGAATAGACCTGCTGTTTCCAGTGCTGTGTCCTTTATTCTGTAAGATGCAGGAGTGTCAGACCATTTAATGCACAAATCTAGCAGTTTGCAGCTTGTCCTGCCAGAGACTCAGCTTATTCATGAGCGGGTGTTAGCTCCACCCACCTCCAGCTGCCCCGCCCACTCAGTTTATTCAATCTATTACTTTAAAATAAATAAAACCTGGGGAATAAGCAGCAGGTGGGCGGGGCTAGCTGTGAGTGGGCGGTGTCAACACCTGCTCATGATTTAAAGGGTTCCTCTCTAGCAGAACAGGCTGAAAACTGCCAGATTTGTGCATTAAATGCTCTGAAACTGCTGCATCTTAGAGAATAAGGGAGACAGTGCTGGAAACAGTATGTCTGTTACTAGCTTGTGCTGTCCTCAGCAAGGGGGGCACAACCTATGTGACAGGTTCTCTTTAAACAATGATGATGTCTTTCTTTAATTTATAGAGGTCTGTCCTCTAAAGGGAAGGCATATCACTAGTATAGACATTCACTGTATAATCAGGTTGGATCTATTAGACCAGGGGTGTAAAACTGCGGCCCTCCAGCTGTTGGGAAACTACAACTCCCATTATGCATTTGTATAATCTATAACAGTGGGCATGATGGGAGTTGTAGTTTCCCAACAGCTGGAGGGCCACAGTTTGACACCTGTGTATTAGACCCACGTTATAACAATGCTGATTTAACCCCTTCACGACATTAGACCTAAGCTTAACCCCCTTAGCTGCTGCAATCAACCGCGGCAGCTAAAGGAAAGACAGAGGGAGGTGGCATACCTGACAGCCCGGGAGCCTGAGGGAGGCTACGGGGCTGCCTGTGACGTCACAATGATCGGCATGGCTGGGTATAGTAATTGACAGTCACAATGGAGACCGTACACCACCCTTTTCCCCTTTACAAATGCCCATCGCCCCAAAAAAGATCAAAAATAAAGTACGCATATTTGGTATCACTACATGCAAAACGACCCACCCTATAAATGTCATGTTATTTAACTCGCATGGTGAACACCATAAAAAAAACAAATAAGAAAAGTAACAATTGCAATTTTCGTTTATCCTGCACTCTCATAAAATGGAATAAAAGAGATCAAAAGCTCATATAAATGCTCAAGTAGTACCACTGAAAGCGGCAGTTCATCCCGCAAAGAAAAAGCCCTTACACACTACTGTATATGGAAAAATAAAAAAGTTATGGCGATCCGAAGATAGTGTTGATAACTCAAAGCACAATGTGTCACGAGAAAGCAGACTCTGAAATACATGGTTAGGAACAAATGTCAAAAAGTTATTCTCACATAAAGTGACACATGTCAGACAAGGGAGGTCAAAACTGGCTGAGTCCTTAAGGGGTTAAGTCTGCTTCCCTTTTGATGTTTTCCCTACACAGTGTCTCTAAATGATTAGGATCAGTGAGTATCCGTGGACGCCTTCTGATCAGAAGGTGATGGCATGCTCTAGGGATAAGCCATCACTTTAGATGGTAATAGCCTTTAAGCTTTAGCAATGCTTTAATGGAATAGATTTGCTACGGCTTGTCTCATTTGGCTGTGTTATAAGCTCTGTAAGTCGTTGCCTATTGTTTCCATTACTGAAATAAACTGTAGCAGCCAAAGATGCGTTCTCGTGATCTTGTTCAATAGTGGGAAGGGAAATTCTACATCTATTCAAAACTGGTTGCATATAAAGTGTAACACTTTCCATTCTGGAGGTTTGAACCCTACAAAGCCTCTAGAATAGTCCTAATAAACCCTTTCAGTGTGGTTCCATGCATAAAGGTTGGTGCTACAAGCCCTGTTGCTAGTTTCAGAGATTTAAAGGGGTTTTCTTACCATGAAGTTTTACAGAGCACACAGGCAACTTCATACTCCCACTTCCTGGTCATGCTGTGGATGGTTCTATAGCAGTGAGTGGTAGATCATCCTTGCTGTTTGTAACTATTCTTGTTACAGTGACATGATTGCAAGAGATTTGTAAAATGTAGTTCACAAGGCTACAGAGCTCTAAAGAGTGAAAAAAAAAACTCCGTTGCTAGACAATACCCTGCAGGGAGTAACTCAGCATGGTCAGAACTTCCTGACAGCCCCCTTCTTTATCTCCTGCCCAAAGCTAAATCAAAACAGCATTACATTTGGTAATTATCTTCATTTACCTTGTCCCAACATATTAAAAGTTAATCATTGTGGTGGGAAAACCCCTGTAAGGCACTTTCTGTAATACACCAACTACAGAATTTTTTTTTTTTCTCTTTCTTGGCAGAACACAACAGTGGTCCGGCAGAAAGATGTGATGGTGTGAATGGGTGGCAGTAGTTGCTTCAGGGTCTTGTGGTGAATCTTGGCTTGTATTTGCATATACTGAAAAGTTGCATTGTCTGATATTCGTAGCTGATATCACTAACATGCAATGTTTAGTAGAATATGAAATGTAATTGTCTTTTATATTAATTTGAATCATTTGTGTATTCAGTAGGTTCACAATCTATTCTTATAGTTACATAGTTAGTACGGTTGAAAAAAGAAAAAGTGTCCCTCCCGTTCAAAACCCAAAGGTGGGGAAAAATGTGGGTGAAAGGGAGGGAGAACAAGGATTCAAGCCGAGCGTCCCTGCTGACGAATGCCCTGAAACCCACAAGTCAAGAACCAATCTGCTCCATGGAGACCATATCTCTGACCCCGAGGCCCCCACCAGCCAGGACCAGATTTTCATAGCTACATACGCATTAATATTCTTTAGTTTCAGGTAGTTATCTAAGCTTTCTTGAAACTCCCAATGTTACTGCTGTGACCCAGCTCCTCAGGCAGCTATCCATAGATTCACAGTTCTTACAGTGAAGAACGCCTTCTTCTGAGACTGAATCTTTTTTCTCTAGTCGAAGGGAATGTCCTCTTGTCTTTTGAGGGGGCTTTACGTGAAATAATTTTTCCCCATACTTTTTGTAGGAACCCTTTATATACTTTTCTGAAGACTAAATAAGTTCAATTCTTCTAACCTCTCCTCATAACTAAGATGCTCCATTCCCCTTACAAGTTTGGTTGCTCGTCTTTGCACTCTCCCCAGCTCCATTACGTCTTTTCTATAAACTGGAGCCAGTTGATAGAAGTTGCACTATGTGGAACTGCATTTCACATTTATTTCTTCATTAATTTCTATCCAGACATTGAAAAATGGGGACTGTCTAAGTCACTGATTCAGCACAGTTTTTGGTCCTCAATTTCAATCTATTTTTCTCCCTACAGATTATCCAGATGGTACAAATTCTACAGATTTCACTGCACAGTCAACCATGTATTTGCCGGAAAACTTCACGATCTCTCCACCTTCCGTGCCCAGAGAAGCTGCCTTTTATGCGTGAGTATTTTAATGCATTAAT
Source organism: Phyllomedusa bahiana (assembly GCA_025379985.1). Lineage (NCBI taxonomy): Eukaryota > Metazoa > Chordata > Amphibia > Anura > Hylidae > Phyllomedusa > Phyllomedusa bahiana. The sequence continues at coordinate 87,734 of JAODAL010003190.1, forward strand.
TTAAGGTTGAAATTCGCTTTCAAAAACCTCTCAAGAAACTATACTCAGTACACTGAAGCAAATCTGTAGTGGATTTTGTTGCTAATCCAAGACAAAGCCACAGCAATTTCCTCGTATTACACATTCTGTGGGTTCACCATGGATTTCACCCTTACATTAAAGGGGTTAAATTTTTTTTTAATATGATTCATGTGATGGATATATAGTTCTGTGTACTGAAATCTGCTGGGGAGCTGTGGTGCAGAACCTGCCCAGCATAGATTCAGCGGTAAGCACTGAAGAGTCCATCTTTCTTTCTCCTTTTTTAACCTTGTATACTACAGTCATGGCCAAAAGTTTTGAGAATGACACAAATATTATATTTTCACATGATCTGTTGCCCTCTGGTTTTTGTGAGTTGGTTTGTGCAGATGTTTTTATCACATACAGAATATACAAGTGCAATCATATTTTTGATTAAACAATGCTTTTATTGACAGTTAGAAATGAGTTAATGCAGGCAAGTCAATTTTGCAGAGTGTTGACCCTAATTATTAGGACCTCTGCAATGTCTCCCTGGCATGCTCTCAATCAACTTCTGGACCAAATCCTGACTGATTTGCAGTACATTCTTTGCACAATCAATGCTTCATTTTGTCTCATTTGTTGTTTTTGTTTGTCCACACGTCTCCTTGATGATTGAACACAAGTTCTCAATGGGATTAAGATTCTGGGGAGTTTCCAGGGGGGGTGGGCCTGGACCCAAAATTCTATGTATTGTTCCACTGAGCCCATTTAGTTATAAACTTTGCTTGTATTGGCAAGGTGCTCCATCATGCTGGAAAAGGTCATTGTTGAATCACCAAACTGCTCTTCGGACGGTTGGGATCGAAGTTGCTCTTGGAGGACTTCTGGTACCATTCTTTATTCATGGATGTGTTTTTAGGCAAGGACTGTTAGAGTAGCCGATTCCCTTGGTTGAGAAGCAACCCCTCATGAATGTTTATGGATGCTTTACAGTTGGGCATGCGACAAGGACTGGTTGGTATCGCTCACCTTGTCTTTCTTACCGAACAAGCTGTTTTCCAGATGTTCCAAAACTTTCGGAAAGGGGATTTTCATCTGAGAAAATGACTTTACCCCAGCCTCAGCAGTCACTCCTGTACCTTTTGGCAGATATCAAGGTCTGTCACTGATGTTTTCTCTGGAGAAGAAGGTGGCTTCTTTGCTGCCCTCCTTGACACCAGGCCTTATGCTCCATGAGTCCTCCGCCTCACACGTGCATGAAGATGCATCACCCTGCCTGCTGCCATTCCTGAGCAAGCTCTGCAAGGTGGTAGCCCGATTCGAAGCATGAAAAACACTTTTAAGAGACGGTTCCTGGCGCTTGTGGTCTGTCTTGGGCACCTGGAGCCTTTTTGGCTACATTGGAACTCTCCTCCTAGAATTCCTTGATGGATGCGATAGATTGTTGACTGAGGTTGCAATCTTTATGCTGGGATACCTCTTCCACTGTTAGGCAGTTTTGTTGCTGTGCAAGATGAATGCCACGTGTTTCTTTAGAGATAACCTATGGTTATAGAGATGAAAACAATGTATGGCCAAGCAACCAGCCTACTTTTAAGTGTCCAGTGGTTGTGAATCTTACTTAAATCATGACAGATTGATCTCCAGCCCTGTCCTCATCAACCACCCACACCTGTGTTTAATGGAAGCAATCACTGAACGATGTTAGCTGGTCCTTTTAAGGCAGGCATGCAATGAAGGGGAAATGTGTTTTGGGGGAAAAGAAAAAGTTATTTTCTACGGCAACTATTGACTTTGCAATTTAATTGCTGTTAAGCTGATCACTTTTTATAAATTCTGGAGTATATGAAAATTGCCATTATAAAACCTGATGCAGTTAGACCTTTGGTTTAAAAATTAACCATTTGTATACTTCGTCAAACTTTTGGCCATGACTGTAAACAAGGGCAGTAACTGAAAAGGTGATTTTTTTTTTTTTTTTTTTTATTATTTTTCTACATGTTGTAAAAACTCTTTACATCCCAGTGTATTTCAAGCTTACTTCAAGCGTGCTGCATAAAACAGGAAGATTGCCGCACTTGGGCAGTTCTGCCCGTTTACTTTTATGGAAGTTAAAGGGGTTTTGCCAAGAAGCGAGTTCCTTGCCTAACAGGCTGATACTCCCCACTTGAGGCTTGAAAAAGGGGCGTTGTGTTTGTGATTTAAAAAAACAAGTACTCTCCTTGTGATGTCATCGCTCCACCTCCTATGCACGTTCCTGATATTTCAGTCTCTGTACTTGAGCAACATGTTTTTTGGCTACTCCCAGGGGGATAAACTGTATTGTGCACAAGTTTCTCCTATAATCCGTCAGGAAGAGGAAGAGATAAGCTCCTGGAACAAATGATACGAACAGTTTAATTTCGTTCACGAATGCTGAGGATGGGAGACGGAAGGCTGCCATAGCAAGGGTTCAGGGGGAGCACCTGCATGTTTACCAGTTTATTAATTTAAAAACCAGGTGGATTCTATACGAAAGACAAGTGATCTTTTCTCCACAGTCCCTTCAAAGCTCATTCATGTTCCCTTTGCCATCAGATTAGAATGTGGCAAACAACGCAAGCGCGGCCAGATCAGCTCCTGGTCGTGTCTAATGTAAACTGTCAGGAAACTAAGGGCATGGAAGGAGGCTTCGCTTTTTTTAATGACATATATTTAGAAAAGTGATTAAATAGCCATTTTGGAGGATCCCACGTCAACATTAGATCGTGGCAAAACTCATTTAAAGGGGTTGTCTCATTATGTTGTTTCACAGAGCCACAGGCAGCTTCAGGATCACACTTCCTGGTTAGGCTGTGGGTGGGTCTACAGCAGTGGTTGGCACATCAGCTCTGCTATTCCTGTTCAGTGACATCAGAGCAGGAGGTTTATAATCTGCATGCAGACCACACTGATGTAAACGGTTATGAATGGACACTTGGTTGCCTCCTTTAACTCCTTAAGCTGAACACCTGAAAAGTACTTAAGGGGGTTGTCTCACTACAGAGATCATAGTTTGGGCCTTTCATCATGGGTGGTTCTATTCAAGTCCAGAAAAACCTCAAACAGGCTCCTAGATTTCTCTGGCCGGCTCATTGAGCCCACAGTATTTGCCCATCCCTGCTCTAAGCGTATGTAATCTGGCTCTGTATCATGACTCCGCTGGCCTCTAGAATTGACTTCATGGTTCCAGGATTTTGAGCTGTTTTGTCCACTCCTGGCTTAAGTCCTTCTGTTCTTAAGGAAGCATTAGGCTTTAAATACAAAGAGTGATTAAAGTAAAGCCCTTAAATAGAGTTGCTATACGTATATAATACAAGCGATTGGAAATGATCAGTGTCGGGGATATTTGTATAATCATCTCATGCTGATGTCACAGCATGACAATTAGACAGAGGAGCTGTGCTCCGTGGGCGCTGCTTATTCCTTCCTGTCGTCTGACACAGTTCCCTTTTTCTTCTAGACTAATCACTGACTGACCTATAGGGCCTCATTTATGAAAACTGTTAAGGGCATGTTCACACAGCATTTTTCAGATCCGCTTTTCGGACAAAAAACGTATCTAATAGGCTTAGATCATTTTGATACATAAGGCCCATAGTTTGTCTACACCGAACACAGACCTCCTCTGTATTAAAGGTGTTTTTTTCACTACATAGATTCATCTGACCTCAGTCCTGTTTTCTTGATTTCACTTTGAATTCAGGGATGTGATTACTAGCTTCTACTAGGCTGCAGTAGAAGCAGGTCAGTTGCTATAGCAACCAGTGTGGCAGCCTATCTAGGAAGAGATGAAACTGGTCCAGTAGGGCGTTAGTGACCTGGAGGAGCTGATGAGCCCATTCCAAGGGGGACTATCTAGGAATAGGTAGGATACTGTTTAATGGAATATTTGCAATGTGACATGTTTTGCAAGATTTTTAACATAAAAAGCAATCCTTGTAGCGAGACAACCCCTTTAAGGAAGCAGGAGTTTTTATACAAATTTATGGTGAACAGCGGCTCTTTTCAAAGTGTGAGGTGCAAGGTCTTGGCCAGTGTTGGGCAGTGACATAAATAGTAGAAATTGCACTGATCCTGCCAGCCTGCTGGGATTGTGTTTTACTATTGGTCGAGATTTGGGGTGAGGTATTTTGTGCTGTGCTGGGGAGTGTGTAGCAGTTCTGCGCAGGTATCAGTCGCTTTATGGGAGTGGTTGGTTGGCACTGCTTGGGATCATATGGGTGCCACAAGGTCGTTATTGACACTGGTGGGATTAAAAGAAGATGAAAAAGTTCCCATCTCTTCAAAAAGGTTTTGCAGCAGCTGAGGTGTTTAATATAAGTACCGTACATGCTATTATATAGAATTGTAGCAGGTGCCTCTGAGTTCTGTGGCGACTGCTTGTATATACAGTAGGATATGGGTGTCCGTCAAACTGGAAATGGCAGATCATGGGGACAAATGTTTTTGGCGCCTCCTGCCAGCAATGCCTCATTCACATGCTTTGTTACCACCAAATGATGTGACTGATGCATCTTCTACATAACATCCAATATAGAAAGAATGTTAGTTACAATAGCTTTACACATTAGTACCCGTTGGCTTTTGGGGCTAGATTCTATGCATCTACACTATATGTGGTTTAGTTTCCCTTTGATGGTTGGCTTCACGTACAGTGGGGAAAATAAGTATTTGATACACTGGTGTTTTTCCAAGTTTTCCCACCTACAAAGAATGGAGAGGTCTGTGTTTTTATCGGAGGTACACTTCAACTGTGAGAGACACTCTAAAAAATAAAAAAAAATCCTGAAAATCACATTGTATAGGGTGTTTTTTTAGAGATAATACGAATTTGCATTTTTATTTCTTTGAAATATGTATTGATACAATTAATGTTTTGGTTTCAAAAACTCTTGTTTGCAATTACAGAGGTTAGATGTTTCCTGTTTTTAGTGACCAAGTTTGCAAATACTGCAGGAAGGATTTTGGCCCACTCCTCCATACAGATCTTCACCAGATCTTTCAGATTTCAGGGCTGTTGCTGGGCTACATAGTTTTAGATCCCTTCAAAGATTTTCGATTGGTTTCAGGTCTGGAGACTGGCTAGGCCACTCCAAGACTTTGAAATGCTTCTTACGGAGCCACTCGTTAGTTGCCCTGGCTGTGTGTTCAGGTCATTGTTGTGCTGGAAGACCGAGCTATGACTCATCTTCAATGTTCTTACTGAGGGAAGGAGGTTGTTAGCCAAAATCTCATGATACATGGCCCCATTCATGCAACCTTCAATACAGTGCAGTCATCCTGTCCCCTTTGCAGAAAAGCACCCTCCATTTAGGTTTCCATATGTTGGGATGGTGTTCTTGGGGGTTGTACTCATCCTTCTTCTTCCTCCAAATGAGGCGGTGGAGTTGATACAAAAAAGTTCTTTTTTGATCTCATCTGATCACATGACCTTCTCCCATGCCTATTCTGATTCATCCAGATGATCACTGATGAACTTCAAATGGCCTGGACACGTGCTGGCATGAACAGGGGGATCTTGCGTGCCCTCCAGGATTTGAATCCATGATGGTAGTTTACTAATGGTAATCTTTGAGACTGTGGTCCCAGCTCTATTCAGGTCATTGGCCAGGTCCTCCCATGTCATTCTGGGCTGATTTGTGACCTTTCTCAGAATCCTCCTTACCCCACGAGGTAAGATCTTGCATGGAGCCCCAGACCAAGGAAGATTAACAGTCATCTTGTGTTTCATCCATTTTCTAATAATTGCGGCAACAGTTGTTGCCTTCTCACCAAGCTGCTTGCTTATTGTCCTGTAGCCCATCTCCACCTTGTGCAGGTCTACAGTCTTGTCCTTGGAGTTCTTAGACAGCTCTTTGATCTTGGCCAAGGTGGAGAGATTGGAATATGATTATGTGGACAGGTGTATTTTATACAGGTAGCAGATTCAAACAGGTGCAGTTAATACAGCTAATGAGTGCAGAGTAGAGTAGCTTCTTAGGCTATGTTCACACGGTGTATAGCGGCTTGTTCCTGTGCACGCCGCTATACGCCTGCTGTTTGAAGTACGCGTTGGCCATCACATACTTTAAACAGCGCTCCGGCCCGCCTCCCATCCACTTTTACTTTTCCCCAGGGCATACTGTGCTCCAGCAGAAAGCAGGGAGAATTTACCTTATATGCCGGGCATACTTCGGGTGTATTGCACCGCAGTTATGTTACCAAGTACGCCCTGCAAAACGCTGTGTGAACATACCATTAGAAGAACTAACCGGCCTGTGAGAGCCAGAATTCTTTGGTAGGTGATCAAATACTTATTTCACGCAACAAAATGTAAATTAATTATTTGTTAATCATACAATGTGATTTTATGGATTATTTTTTACATTCTGTCTCTCACAGTTGAAGTTACTTATGATAAAAATTACAGACCTCTCCATTCTTTGTAGGTGGAATAACATGCAAAATCACCAGTGTATCAAATACTTATTTTCCCCAGTGTAGAGCAGGGAGTCCTTCTGTCTTCTCACTCCTAGGGCAAGTCCCCACCGTACGGGATCTCTGTCTGGCGTTTTTTCCGCCCGCGGTCCCCATCGCCGTGCACCCCCCCGCCCCACCCCTTCCCCCGCGGCCGTGGGGACGGCCGCAAAACAGGACAAGTACCGGCCAGCAAACCGACCGGTATTTGTCCTGTGCCGTGAGAACGTAGCCTTACAGGGCTGGTCTAGATGTATATTTTCCCTGCATGAGGATGAGGCTATCAGCACAATGCTTTGGCCCCTCTTGCCTATGTGTTTGTGACTTCAGCCTAGAACCAGCATTTCCTTCATTCTGCTGGCCAGTCTTCGCCCCTTATGCTGTTAGAGTTGTCCCAGAAAACCCCTTTTTAATGCTTTTTTTTAAGCATTTTATTTTAAAAACCGTTTGCACATTAAAAAAATTAAAATGAATCTATGCAGACAGCTCCTATAATAAGAAGGTGCCCAACCTGCAGATCCTTCTCCTCCTATTGTTTTATTCTGGTGACATTATAAGCTATGGGGATGATATGTTCATATCCTCGCACTTCCACACTGACCTGAATTCTTTCTCGGGGTCCAGGTCTCTTCCAGGAAGCTCCTATCTTTATTTGTGCCGGAGGTGTTCTATTCTAGGAATAAGAAGCTGGGTTTTTTTCTTTTCTTTGAGGAAAGTATACTTCCTTCTTCCTGATTACAGCACTGCTATCTGGGTAAATCAGTTGTCCCACATTAACCCTTTAAAGAATCTGCTATTTTGGGTTCTTGGCTCAGTAATCAAAAAGGGCTTTGTGCCAAGAACCATAACTTTTTATTTTTTTTATGACATGTTAGACATAGGAGAGCTTCTTTTTGTGGGACGAACTGTATTTTTGAATGGCAGCATTTTGGGGTGCATAGAATATATTGAAACTTGCTTTTGTAGTGGGGGGGGGAGAGGATGGAATATAAAAATACAGCATTTCTGAATTTTTGTTAGTGGGATAGTGCGCACAACCATCCATGTCTTTGCATATTCATACCCAGTTTCTCCGAAAATAAGACCTAGTGCATTTTTTTTATGCATTTCAGAGTTTGGCTGCTTCTGCTGATGTTTGTGATGAAATCACTACAGTATATTAATACATGTTGTTTTTTTTGTTCAACAATAAATGCGAATTCTTGTTTATGGAAAGATAAGACCTTCCCTAAAAATAAGTCTTAGCTCGTCTTTAGGAGAAAAAATTAATATAAGACACTGTCTTATTTTCGGGGAAACAGGGTAGTTCCTCATAATTGCATACCTTATCTACGCCTTCTGACCAAAATCTCCCTACAGAAGTCTGTGCACAGACTGTGCATATATACTGCGTGTATACAGAGTGAAACCGGAACAGAGAGCGAGAGATTAATTCTATCATATTATTATGTATCTATCTGCATGTATTATGTGTATAGCTATTCTGCATCAGTAGTATGGATTATTATTTACAATGAGGGAGGTAGTAAAGATAAATAATATGAAAAGAAGTGAAAGCAAAGTTTAAGAAAATAAAAGCTTAAAAATAAATTACTGACACAATATTGATTAAACACATGCAAACAAGACCATATGTATCTAGCTCTGTTATGTAGTCTCTGTATCACTATGGTTGTGTGCTTAAGGCCAAAGCTATGGGTTGGCCTGCTGTGAGACTGTGCTTTAATACTAGGGATTTGCATACACAACTATTCACTAATTCGACAATAATTCAGTCCTTTATAAATTTGGGGGTTTTGCCCTCTATTTGAATTTGAACTGGTGGTTTTAGTGCGATTTCTGTTGAGGCTTGTTTCTTAGTTAGTACGGTTGAAAAAAGCCGTGTCCATCAAGTTCAACCAAGGGTGGGGAAAAAAGTGGGTGAGGGAGGGAGCAAGGACTTAAGCCCAGCCTCACCACTGGTTTAAAGCCCTGGAACCACAAGGCAAAAAACCCAAACTGTCCCGTGGAGACCCTAAACTCTGGGCCCGGAAACCCCCAAACCCGGATCCAGATTTTAAGTAGCTTCAAATTTTCATTAATATTTTTTGTTTCAGGTTTGTTATCTAAGCCCTTTTTTGGAAAAATTTTACGTTTTCCTTTCTGGACCAGCTCCCCCAGGCGGTTTTCCCCCAGATTCACAATTCTTACAGTGAAAACGTCTTTCCTCTGGAGATTTAATCCCTTTTTTTTAGTCGAAGGGAAATTTTCCCCTTTTTTTCTTTTGAGGGGGGTTCGCTTGGGAAAATTAAATTTTTTCCCTTTCTTTTTTTAGGGACCATTTTTATTTATTTATTTAATAAATAATTTTTGTCCCCCCGAAGCCCTCTTTTCTCAAAAATAAATAAATTAATTCTACAACCTTCCTTAAGGGGAAAAGGGGCTCCATTTTTCCCCCTTTTTAAGTTTTGGGTTTCTTGGGCTTTGGGACTTCTCTTGCCCCCATTACATCTTTCTTTTAAACTGGGGGGCCCCCACTGCACAAATATTCCCAAGTGAGGAACCCCCAATTTCTTTGTAAAGCGGTAGAATTTCACCCTTTTTTCCGCGGTCCATGCCTCTTTTTTAAAAACCCAATATTTTCTTGGGCCCCAGAGGCAGCTGATTGGGCAATTTCTTTTGCTCTTTTTAGTCTTTATCTACTTTTCACGGGAGTTCCCTTTTTAACAAGCGATTCTCCCCGTTTTTCTCCCCCTAGGGGCATATGTTTCCCTTTAGATTATTTCTAACCCGATGCAGAAAACCTTTCATTTTTCCCCAAATTGGGCCCCATTTTCAAGTGAATTGCCCAAGCCCCTCAGTGTGTCCAGGTCTGCTTGCAATTTTTTTGGGATTTCCCAAAAATTTGCCCCTTTCCCTGCTTTTTTTGGTGTAAACTGCAAAAATCGAAAAACCGTGCTATTTATTTTCCCTTCCCCTTTTTGTTAAAAAAATACTTTTAAAAAAAAGAGGACCCAATTTTGAGCCTCGCGGCCCCCAAAAACCCCCCCCCCCCCCTCCCCAGGGGGCCACTTTAGAGTTGGGGTCATTTTTCCCCCACTCTTGGTAGATCCCCCTTTGCCAATTTTTTTTTTTAATTTACACGTTTTTTCTAAAACCCCAAAGGATTCTAAATTTTCCCAACAAGTGCTTATGCGGGGCGTTTTCAAAAGCCTTTCCAAAGTCTAAAAACCCCAAAAAATCCCCAGCTGCCCCCCTATAAAACTTTACTTTCCTCTTATAAAAAAAAATAAAATTGGTTTTGACGCTTCTGTCCTTAGTAAATCCATGTGGCAATCAATAAAATATTGTGTTTGGGCAAAATTCTCCTGTATAAGTCCCTTTTGGCCCCCCCAAAAATTTTTACCCCCAACAGATGTTGGGCTATAATTACCTGGGCCCAAAACTTTGGAACCTTTTTTGGGAAAATTTGGGAAAAACATTTTTCTTTTCGCCAGTCTCCCCGGTACTATACCCGTCACCCGGGAAAACTTAAAAATTTTTTTTTCAGGGGGAGAGATAACCCAGCTGGCTCTTTAGAAAACCTTTGGGGGGGAAAGCCATAAAGGGGCCCGGAGCCTTGTTACATTTAGTTTATTTAAAATTGGGTTTGGGTTTTTTTTACCTGAGCCAAATTTAATTTTAGCAGAAAGATGTATTAACAGTACTGGCACCACCCACATCTGGGACTTGGCCCAAACCCCCTCAAATACTTTCTTTATTGATAGTATTTTCTGAGCTGAAAAACCTTTTTAGGACCTCTGCCCTTTTCTTGGTCCCCAGTTTACAGCCCCCATCACGGTTTTTAAAGGGGCCTCTTGCTTGACTTTGGCTTTTTGGGGATTTAATATGCTTTATTTTTGGGGTTAGTCTTGTGTTTGGCCCCCCTTTCCTTTCATTTTGGGTTTTTTGTGCTTTTGGGCACTTTTTTTTTTTTCAGATTTTATTAAGCTCTGTAATTTTCAAGGGGTGATGCCCCCCCCTCCCGCTTTTATTTTTTTAAATTTCCCCTTTTTATTGTTTTTTGCCCCCTTAACAGAAAGGGAGGAAGCCCTGTTGGTTTTAGTTTTAGTCCCTATACTTTTTTTCCCCTAAAAAATATATTTTGCAAAAATTTTTTCCAAAAAATATTTAAAAACTCCCCCCTTTGGCTTCTATTTTCCAATATTTGCTAATTTGCTTTCTCCCAGTCAGGCCCTTTTTTTGGTCCTTTAATAAAGGAAAAATTTTCCCCTTTTTAAAAATTTAAAAATTTTTTTCCCCCCGCTCTGTTTTTCTTTTTTCCAATTTTCGCTTTTAAAAAGAATTTATTGTGGTCACGGGTTTCCAAAGGTTTTTTAGAAAAATGTGACCAACCCCCCCAAATTTTTTTGCTTTGTTAGAAATGACCAGATCAACCCGGGGATCACTTCAAATGGGTTTTCCCCCACAAAAAGGCCCCTAAAAATTTTCCTCTAACCCGGGTTGAAAGGGAAATTCCTTCCCCTTTTTAGTTGATGCAGGAACCTTTACCCCAGTAAAAACCCCCGGGGAATTTAAAAAACACCCATTTTTACCACTGTACTGCCCGTGCTGGGCCCCACCATTTGATTATGCAACTGTTTTTCTATCTCCCCAGTGATTTTTGGGGGTCTATAGATTTTTCACCAAAAAAAAAATTTTCTGTTTTTTTTCCCTCTTGTATTTCCCCCCACAATGTTTTTCCCCAATTAGTATCCCCTGTATTAACTCTTTCCCATTTGGGTTCCATATTTCCTTTTTTTACAGACCATCCCCCTCCCCCCACACTGGTTCAGTGGGGTTCTGAAATTTAAACTGGGATCTTAAAATTAAAGTTCACACAGAGTATTTGTTGGGGGGGTAATTGTGGGTGTAAAATACCCCCCAAAAAGGGAAGATCACAGCTTCATTGAGTGCTAAGAATTTTTAAGTTTGTTCCCGTGCTGGGGAAAAGAGAGGGAATGGGGTGGCACAGAGCGGGATTTTTAAAAAAACCAAGGGGTATACGGGCAAATAGGGACGCCCATAAAAAGCTGGGAAATTTTTTATAGCCCAACTATAGCCCCATGCAGTTGGGCAAGTTCCCAGGCACGGGTTTTCGGGCCGGTTTTTCAGCCGGTTTGTGGTTTTTCAGGGGCCGCCCGAAAAACCCGGGGGGGAAAAGGGGACAATTGGGGCTCTATGGAAAAAACCTTGGGTCCCCCCTGTCCCAAAATGGGCAACCGGGGTTTTTCCCGGGGGCCCCCCCGAAAAAAACATTTAACATAATTTTTTCAAACCCAAAACCTTTTTCCCCCAGGGGAAAAACCGCCCCCCCCCCCCCGGGGGGAAAGGGGCAAAACGGACAAATTTCCCCGGCCCGGGAAAAAGGGCGGTATTTGTTTGTTTCCGTTTTTTTTGGGCCCCTTATTTTTCCTGCCGTTTTTTTTTTGGGGTTTTTAAAATTTTCACACCCAAAAAAAAATATGTATGAAAGGGGATATTTTCATTTCATAATTTCTGATTGGGGGTTTTTTGAAGTGAACTTCCTCTACAGATTTGAACTTGCATTCAGTTTTATAGTGGGCGCTTAGAAGTATGAATCACTAATTAATTGGAAATTTTCTTAATTTTACCGGTTGGGCTATTGTAATTTATTTTGGAGCGTGGGGTCACTTTGGGAAAAAAAATTTCCCGCAATTTTTTTGAAAAAGGGGTTTTGGGGCCCGGGGGGGCACTGGAAAAACCCACGATGCCCCCCCGCTGGAAAAGGGGAGAGGATTTTTGTGAGGGTTGGGAATGGCCCCCAACAGGCCTCTAACCCCGAACAAATGAAACTTTTCAGTTGGCAACTACGTAAAAAGAAAATAAACAAAATTACACTACAAAAGTTTAAGGATTTAAAAACCGTTTCAAAATTTCCAACCTACCAAGGGGGTTAAAAGAAGGCAGCCCTTCATTTGTGCCCCGAAATCGCATTTAGAAAAGAGTAACAGGGGAAAAAGGGGGGCGGGTGTCATGTAACTGTTTGAGGCATTATTTTGTGTCAGAAATCTGTATACATATATAGAAAAACAAGGTTATGATCGTGGCAGCTGAGGTCGTCTATGGTTTTGCAAGTTCTTTTTCCCCTAGTGAAAATTTATAACTATATTTTGGTTTTAAGAAAGGGGTTCTCTATGTTTTTAAAAAAAACAATTAAAAAAAAAAAAAACAAAAGAAAAAAAAATTATAAAAATATAATATTTATTTAAAATTATATTATTAATTATTAATTAAAAGGGAATATTTTTTTAAAAATAAATTTAATTTTTTTTTAAAAGACCATAGATTTTTAAAATTGGGGCTGGGGAACACCAAAAAAGGGGTTTTTTTAAAAAAATTTTACCTTTCCCCAAAAAAAAAATATTAACCCCAAAAAAATTTATACCAAAGAAACTTTTTGTTTTTTCCCTTTGCCCCCCCAAAATGGTAAAAATCAGTTTTGGGAAAAGTTTTTAAATTCAGAAAAGAGTTAAATTGAGTCAGCCTTTTCCCTTTGCTAAAAGGAAAAACCCCCGGGCATTTATTTTGTGGCCTTTAGAAAGCACCTGCTGCAGGGAATGTAGATGTTTATAGAAAATTCCTTCAGTAGTCTACACTGAATGGATTTTCAGCTGGATGGCTTTTCAGCCATTGGCGCTCCGAAAATCCTAGAGCATGGTTTTCGGGCAGAATATGTTCAATACAGTGGTTATGAGGGATGGGTGTATCTGCAAACCGCGAACAGAACCGTCCCCCAAAACTATGCAAAAGACGACAAAATACTGCCCGGGTTCTAAAACAGAATCTGACAGATATTGTGTATAGGTCGTGTGGACGCACCCGTACTGAGAGCAAATCTCCCAAATGCATTGCGGTTATAGAGCTCGCCTCCAGCACACCCCAAAGTAGTAATCGTGGGCCTTCAACCCACCCCCCATAAGAAGGGGTAATGGAAACCACACAACCTCTTTAGATTAACATTGCAAATCCGGTGGCAGCAGGGGAACAGCACTCACTCTGACATTTCACTCTATGTACAGTAATATCATTTGTCAGATATGGGCTAAAGCGGCTTTCTTAATAGTAATTTTTCTGCCTCATTTCTTTCAAGAGAATCAAAGCCCAATATATATATATATATATATATATATATATATATATATATATATATATATATATATATATATATATATATACATATGCCCTGTCAGGTTAGCAATTAATGTTTTTTTTTTAGCTTAATGCAATATACATATCATTATATTGAACCACAGAGTAATAAATGGTAAAACATGGTATTAGCAGTCATATTCTAGTAAAGATATCGGTCGTATCACTGGCCAGTCATTGTCTTTTTGGTCACAACCGCATATTCAATTTATCATTTCAAACCTGGTATCATTTTCTGTTATGCTCAGGTTTACAGTCTATATATCTGCGTTATAAAGGTCTCTGTACTGCGTCCAATTTAGCCAGTTAGGGCGCCTTTACACGGCAAAGACCAAACACCGGTCAGATCTCCCGACCAGTATTTGGTCTTTTTTTGTCACACAGGTGGAAGGCTTTTGTCTACTTTGGTGGATACAAGCCGCCCCCCTTCGCTCCCACATGTTCATGTTACGCCCGAAAACCATGTTGAAGAATGAACATGTTCTAAGATTTTTGGACCGCCAGCGATGTAAAAAACCGTCCAGCGGAAAATCCGTACAGTGGGGACTGCTGCACGAATTTTCCATTGAAGACTATGGAGAGCATGGCTTGTCGGTTTTCAGACGGTTTGTAGAAACACGAACCGTCTGAAAAACCGACCAGTAACCTGTGCCGTGGGGACAAGCCCTTATTGCCTCAGTGTGTACAAGCAGCTGATCGACACTTGAAATCACAATTACTGATCTAGTATGGTATTAATTTTCTTTGTTAATACGCAAATCATTAAGACAATTGTTCCATGACACCCAACTAGACTCTATTGTCTAGGATTACGATATTTCAATATTGTGGAATCTTCACATGTGAACACTAAGGGGATGTTCACACACCGTTTTTTAGATGCGTGTTTGGATGCGTGTTTTGGACCCAAACACGCATCTAACAATGTGCAGTTGGATTTGCATTAGCGTCAATGTAAAACATGCATCGCCGTTCAGACGAGTGATCGCCTATGTGTGTTTTACATGCGTCTGTCTTATGCATGTTTTGGATCCGTTCAAAGAATTGACGTGTCCATTCTTGATCCGCTTTACTCAGCAGACGCTCTATTTAAAACTATAGGGTGCGATCCTGCAGGACAGAAAAAGCATCCAAACACGCGGCACATTTTGGGTGCGTCCTTTGGATACGTTTTACGCATCGTTTTTCAATCTTTTTTTGGATTGAAAAATGCCATGTGAACATACCCTAATGGTAGGAAATAGTCTTGTGAGTGTGAAATCCCAGTGACATTTCCTATGATGTCCTGCTTTTCCTTGATCACATGCTTGATCTGCAGTTCAGAAGGTGATCTAAATGTTTCTTTGAAATCCTCTGTTTTGTCTTCGGATCCTCCTTTGCCTTCCTGTGCACTTGAAACCCAAGTTTGGGGAAGAAGGATGTACTACTTGTAGCTGAATCCTTCCCTCACTGCTTGGTTTGGCAAACTAAGACCTGCCCCTTTAGGCTAAGATTGCTCCCTTGCACTCTAGCAAAGGCAAATTATAATCAGGACTGCAGAGATGTACCTGTCACAGCTCACCTGATGGGCACTGCATCCTCCAGGTTCTCGAGTAGAACCACACTGGAGATGGGAGTCTGAAAAGCCCTATGGTTTTTACCCTTTAACCCCTGTGCAGGGATTTGTGTTTTACTTTGGGGGTAGAAACTTTAAAGTTCCCTGCAGCTGTCACCTCCGGTGGCTGCTAACACCTGAGAGAATTTCCGGTGGAGTTAACAGAAGGCATAGTTGGGAAGGCAGAGGGTCAAGGCAGGCAGAGCTCGTCCAGTGTTGGAAACAAGCCAAAGGTCAGGACAGGCAGCAGACAAGCTGCAAGGTCAAACAGTAAGGAATGCCAGAAAAGACTATTAAAGATCAGGCAAGGAGAATAGGGAAGTATCTCTATAAATAGACACCCATGTCCTTTGATTAGTGTGGGACCAGCTTGACAGTGTGCACTGGCCCTTTAAATCTAAAAGGAATGGAGTACAGGCACTAGAGATCCATGACTTGTGCCTGTACCGATGTCCGTTCTGGCTTAATAATCAATGAAATGGGCCATATTTATCCACTGTCAAATGGTAAAAACATCTTTTTCTTTGCCCATAGCAACCAGTCAGAGCTCAGCTTTCATTTTCAGACCAGTTTAGAAGATTATATCTGCGCTCTGATTGGTTCCTCTGGAAAACAGAGGTTTTTGCTGTTAGTTTGATAAATTAGGCCCATTGAGTATTATATAATAATAATATTATATACCAAATTTAGTAAATTCATAAATATGTTGTCTAAATAACCTGATTTATTTACATGATGGTGATGAAAAGCCTGATGCTACCATTTTACTACAGTACATTTGTTATTACTGCTGATTGTACAAAAGGGATCAGTAAACCAAACTTGTGACTGACACTACAGCCATTGTGATGCCTAAACTTGAAATTCTGCATTATTTCTGGAGGCCATAGAAATGATTTGCTTTGAACATAAGTAATTGTACAGAATTTATTCAGACTAATACTTATCACACGATTATCCCCATGCTCATCTCTCTAGCTGAATATGCATAGTACAATATAGCCGATCTCAAGTGACTGATGTAATCTGCTATTTCTCATAGGAGTTAGGCCCAGTTCACATCTGCGTTGGGGGTTACTTCATCCTTCACGGTAATTTTCGTTAAAATTATGAAAAAAAAATAGCTCCAAGTGTTCAAATGACATATACTATAACAGAAACCCAATGGACCCCATTGTAGTCCATATGTTCTGTTGGTTACTTTGGTGTCAATCATGAAACTGATCGGGCACAGCTGCTGTTTTCTTTTTTTGTGTTCCTGTAATCACCAATGTGAACCGTGCCTTATACCATTGTAGATCCTGACAAAAATGGTTTCATTTGAGGGGGAAATCTATTGTTCCTTTAACTCTTATGAAGGTAGACTGTAAGGGTATGTTCACACGGCTTATTTGGACGTGGTTTTGGACTAGGTTTTCTGAGTGTTTCCGCTCCCAAAACCACGCTTCTTCAGAAGAGTTTTCTCAGCGAGGTTTTAGATGAGATTTTTACCCATACAAATTAATAGCCAAGGCAAAAACCGTGCCTAAAAGGTGGCTAATAGTCTCCCAAAAAAATGGGAATCTAGCAAGAAAACAAAGAGTGACTATATTTACTATTTTGCCATAGGCAAACTTAAACTATCAGTTCTCAATCTATAAAGCACTAAAACGTAACTTTTATTATGTATAACACTTAACCTCGATACGCACTATTTAAAAACCTGATTTCTAACCTCTCAATTTATCCCTTTCTAACTGTGAAGGAATAACTCCTTTTCTATTATCAAGTCTGGTGGAACACCACCTATTAACAGGGGAACCTTATATATACAGTGATTTACTAACTCCAATAAGGGATCCAAAACATCCCACTTGGGCAGTCATCCCTAATCTGATGGACATAAAAACATATAAGGTTTCCTTGTGAGACCCTCTGCAGCGGGTGACACTGTAGAAAGAGGTGAGCTATCACTAATTAAAATGTCATGCCTGACCTCCCCAACATGTTTCACCAACTAAATGGCTTCCGGAACCTTATATGTTTTATGTCCATCGCTCCGAAACGCTCCGAAAACCTCGTCAAAATAATCCGTGTGAACATGGACTAAAAGTAGTGCTAAATGTGAGGGTATGTGGCATGCACAGAGGCTGGCTACTGTTCTGTCCTGCATCCCATTGAACTAATTGATAGTAGATATCACAAATAAGTCCGGCGCAGCGAGCCGATACTTTACAAATAGCCGGATTTAGCGATCTTGTTTATGTGCGTTTTATGAGAACAAATTGCCTTTACACATTTTACCGTTTATCTGTCCTCTCTTCTAATCCAGGGAAGGTTTTAGTATAAGCATTTGATCCGTCTTTACTTTAATCTGATTTTTGATGTCACAGTCATGGTCATAAAATGGATTATTTAAAACACAGATCTGTGCCATGTGCCTTTTACCGTTGCCGTATAATGAATATTACTTTTGGCTGTAGTGAAACCTGGTCATTGTCTGGTTATCCTGCGCAGAGTGTAATTGCCAGTCTGCATCCTTTGAGTCAATATTGGTAATCTGTGAATTATGATGACTTTGTTTAAAAAGATTTTCCATCCAGATTTATTGTTTTCTCGTGGCAGTAGGCGTTCAAGGCGTGAGTTATGTCCTGACAAAACTACCAAGCCCTTTTCTCTGTTCTAAATTGGCACAGTGCTCATAGCAGAGAAGGGGAAATCACTTGGTTGGTCTTCGATCCTGAGTCTGAAGCTGCAGAATTGATCAGTTTTTTTTCTTTTTTGAAAATAAAATTAGGTGGGTAACTCAGCTGATTTTATTTATTTTTTTTAAACAATAGTCAGACGTGAATACAGTGAAAATATCTATAAGTATAGACACTATATTGCACAACATACAGAAAGCATCCGAGGTATATAATAAAAACTTATTTATCAAAACTGTCTGACAGTAAAGGTATGTTTCCTCTACGTCTTGAGGAAAGAAAGTTTTTACATAAATAAACATAGAAAGGGATTCTTTACTGTTAGAGCAGTGAAACTGTGGAACTCTCTGCCAGAGGAAATTGTCATGGTGAATTCACAAGCAGAGTTCAAAAAGGGTCCGGATGCATTTCTAGAGTGTAATAATATAACAAGTTATAGTGTCTAGGATTCAGGAAAGGGGTCGTTGATCCAGGGATTTATTCAGATTGCCAGATTGGTGTCGGGAAGGAATTTTTTTCCCCCCTAAAATGAGGACAGTTGGCTTCTACCTCACTGGGGTTGTTTGCCTTCCTCTGGATCAGCACAATAGGCTGAACTGGATGGACATCTTGATTTTTTTGGGGCCTTACAAACTATGTAACTATGGAGTATTTGCAGGGTGTAATTGTACTGCAATTCACCCAAAGTACGACCCGCAAATACTGTAGTTCATAGCTCTCAGTGAGAGATATGATTACCTGCTGTTTACCCCGGCGTACAACACGTGCAGGGAGAACAAAGTGACTAAAGTGAGTGGGGGCCGGCACAGAGCGCCTAATACACCGGGCGTGTAGGATGCGTTTCCCGCGTCTTTGGATCTACATAAACATCACTTTGCATCATTTACAAGTGCTGTGGATTTTCTACATATATGACTGGGATCCTCTCCATGTGCACCTATATCATCTTAACCTGACTTCTGGTCAACCATGAATCACCATTAGAACGTGCATCTTGTCCCTAAAAAAAAAAAAAAAAAAAGCCTTCATATGTCTATATAGGTGGAAAATAAAAACGTAATGGCTCTTGGAAGGCGGGAAGGGAAAATACTTAGGGCCACATGTATGAAAACTGTATAGATCTAAATTTCACTTTGTTGCCCATAGCAAACAATCCGAGCTCCCCTTTCATTTCATATAGTGACCTGGAAAAATGAAAGGGGCGCTCTGGTTGCTACAGGCAACAAAGTGAATTTTAGACCTAGACCGTTTTCATGCATGTGGCCCTTAGTCGTATTATTTTGACCGTCAGGAAGGGGTAGTGGCATTGACAGTAGGCCATTTATACACTAGGATTCCTTAGTTGAGTTGACTGGGCGTATCCCATTATTAGCTAAAGGAGCACTGGGTGCCATCTTTTCCTTGGACATAGCCTTTAGAGTCTGGAGCAGGACCATCCCCAGAATTATTATTGTTTCTTTGAAGAAGTGCATTTGAGGTTTAAGAATTGTAGATACTTTCCCTGGTTATTAAGGGCTGTATTAACTTGCTCCAAGAAACCACTAATGCTTAGGCATGGGGTTAGGTGTGTCAGGGTAAAATTTATATAGTCTCTTTAATGTAAATTAAGGCTATGTATAAAATACAATTGGGTCCTCTGAGGAACCTAAATTTCAGTGATTATAATTCTACTTGACTCCTGACTGCATGGTACTTAAAGAGAACCTGTCACATAGTTTATGCCCCCCTGGCTGAGGGCAGCACAAGCTAGTGTCAGGCCTGCTGTTTCCAGCGCTGTGTCCCTTATTCTGAGATGCTGTAGTTTTCGTGTATTTAGTGCTCAAATCTGCAGTTTTCAGCCAGAAGAGTCATTCAGAGTCCGATTTTTTCAAACCCCGCCCATCTGAGGCTAGCACCGCCCACCTCAACTGATAAACCTATTACTTTGATTAGATAAAAACAGGTGAATAACTCAGTGGGCGGGGCTAGCCTTTGGTGGGCGGGGCTAACACCAGCTCATGAATAAGATTTGAGGGGTAAATGCTTTAAAACTACAACATCTTACAGAATAAGGGACACAGCACTGGAAACAGCAGGTCTGACACTAGCTTGTGCTGCACTCAGCAAGGGGGGCATAACCGATGTGACAGGTTCCCTTTAAGCGACCATACCATGAAATTGTGATGGGCCAGAACGTGGTCAGTCATCCATGTGATTGTTCATAAAAATGATTCAGCCATCAATGTGGCAGAATAAACTGGTAGATCAGGGAGACCGTGTAAAATGTTAGTTGGATGTTCATACCCACATGTATGTTTTTCAGGAGTGTCAAACTGGCGGCCCTCCAGCTGTTGGGAAACTACAACTCCCATCATGCCCACTGTTATAGATTATACAAATGCATGATGGGAGTTGTAGTTTCCCAACAGCTGGAGGGCCGCCAGTTTGACACCTGTGGTTTAGATGATCATGGCTGACTCTGTCCAGACAGATCACAATAGTCTACGTAATGATTTGTCTGTAATTCACGTATTGCTAGTGACTGAAATGATCAGATTGGCCATTTTGGCCGACTCTTATCTTAGAAGCAACTTTTTTTTTACCTCAGGAAATATACTTGCCTGCTGCCATCCGTATGGTTTACAAGAGAGGTTATGTAGACAGGTGAGGAGTTCTCATTCTTCAAAGGTACATACATGAACTACTTTGACATAATGGTGCTGGAGGGCTCAGTTGTGCTACCGAAATACTGGTTGCATGGCTGTTTGTGTGTACTTGTTACTAGATCACAGGTCTGTTCACAATGGGCCAAACCCACCTTATAGAAGAAGACTGGAGGGTGGGAACAAGTCAGAGCATCCCTGCTCCATGTAGTAGCAGAGATCTTTGGACTGCCACATTATAGAGGCTCTTTGAGTGAGATGAGACCAGATTATGGCCATTATTATTATCATGAGATAATCTATGAAAGTGGACACCCTGCTTCTCTGATCTTCTATAAAACCTTTAACTGACTTAATACAGAAAAGTATGGCCAGCGTAATACTAGGGCTGGCACTCGGCTGATTAGATTTTTTTTTAAACAAAAGTCTGATGCGAATACAGTGAAAATATCTATAAGTATAGACACTATATTGCACAACATACAGCAAGCATCCGAGGTATATAATATAAACTTATTTATCAAAACTATGTGACAGTAAAGGTATGTTCACATGGAGTATTTGCAGGGCGTAATTGTACTGCAATACGCCCAAAGTACAAGCCGCAAATACTGTAATTCATAGCTCTCAGTGAGAGGTATGATTACCTGCTGTTTTCCCCGGCGTACAGCACGTGCCGGGAGAAAAAAGTGACGAAAGTGAATGGGGGCTGCCACAGAGCGCCTAAAACACCCGACGTATGTGCCAGTTTTACAGTTATGTCAACAGCAAGGAAACATGAGAGGTTCAGGCTTTAATGGAAGGGTTCATGAAGTCATGTCACCTGGTGTCATCAGTAGGGTCTCAGGCTTGTGACACCCACTGCTGGCTACAGTCAAGGGGTTGATGCTTCGCGTAACACCAGCTGTGCCCTTTCATTTTCTGACTACTACAACTTCATACCATTTGGTATAGTTTATATAGAGGTTACTGCACCAGGAAACCAGACATGTGGCAAGTGTACAGTAAAACAACAATGTAAAATAATTGATGTAAATTACAGGTAACCATCTTACATGCATACCTTTCTAATTGTCACAGGTGGCAATCCTTATTCCATTCCGAAATCGCCATGAACACCTGCCCATCTTCTTCAGGCATCTAATCCCTATGCTCCAGAGGCAGCGCTTAGAGTTCTCCTTCTATGTCATTGAGCAGGTAAGCGCCAGGATTGTTCTATATTGAGCTGTATATGACACTAGCTGGCACTTTTTTACGTTTAACATTTGACTAGCTATACGTCGTCTTTCCTATCACAAAATGTACAGGAAAATCATCTGGAGACGCCTCTGTCATAGTTCACACTTCACCAATGTCACTTAGATAAGTGATTAAATAGAGATACATACATACAGTGCATACAATGAGTTTATTCAGCTTGGCCTGGATATGCTTGAGGATAAAAGCCGAATAAGACGCTGCACTTCTAATGGTTCGACTTTTGAGTGTACTCTTCACTTTGCCAGTGTATTTGAAGTTTAAAACCATGCCCGCTGGCTTTACAAGTACATAGTGTGTACTGTATAATACACACTGTGTATGACTAAAAAAAGATTTATATACATACACACATATACATAGATGTGCATACATACACAAACGTATGTATACATATATATATACACGTATACATACATGCACAGATGTGCATACATATGTATATATACATATACACACGTACACATATACACTTATACATACATGCACAAATGTGCATACATACGCATACATGTACACATACATGTACAGGTATAAATATATACACAGACCTATGTACACATACATGTACACGCACATATACATACAGATGTGCATACATACAGACGTATGTATAAATATACATACATGTACACACACACGTATACATGCACATATACATACCTAAATGTGCATATATACAGACATGTATACATACATATACATGTATAAAACCATACGCAGACCTATGTGTATATATATATGTTTACACATATACATACATGTACACATACACAGATGTGCATACAGATGTATGTATACATACATATACACACGTATACATGCACATATACATACACAAATGTGCATACATACAGACCTATGTATACATACATATACACGTGTGCATGCACATATACATACACTCATGTATACAAATATACATGAATACATACATACAGTATATGGTGCCATCGCAGAGGGCATGAAATCTTCAGATGATAGGTGATTGCTATAAATTTTGCTATTTTTTTATAATGCTGTGAAATGAAAATTTTATGAAAACTGGGAGTAGTACTAATAATATTGTGGATAATTGTATTTCCTTGGTTTTTAAAATCGCAGGCACCCTTCACCACACAGTGCTGTATAGCGGGTGTATGAGTGCTGTATATTGCCTGCCGCAGACACTGTGATATGGGGTTAATACTGGGACTTCTGCATTTGTCATTATAGTAACATTTAAAAGAGAGTGACTGGAAAGAAAGCTGCTTTCATTAGGAGTACGTCAGTAATAGTGCCCTCTCACCTGATTGACAATGTCCTGGCATGGCCTTGTAATGAAAAATATTCTCTTTTGTTCCTATTGTAAGTGGTGGAGAAAGATAAGAATATTTCCCCAGCTCGTGCTGCGTGATTTCCGGGATTGTTCTGTGATAAGTGACTCATGCACATAGTACATTGGAAAGCGCTGTTGTTTGAGCTGATTTTCAGTTTAGTTAAGTTAGTGCGTTTTTCCTTTGAGTCACATAAACGAGGAGTTCAGCTTGAAATCACGATCCTTGTCCAGGATCAATGACCACAATAAACAGAGTTTTGGTTTATTCTTCTATCAGAACCAATGGGTCAGTATATACTTTTCCAGGGATCTTGTTATGAACAAGTTGCTAATACGAAGGGCAAAGCTGTGTTCTGATTGTGTAGGATTAAAGGGGTTGTCTCATCTCAAAGTTTCATAGGATGCATGAATGAAATAATGCTGATTTGCTCTATCACTTCCTGGTCAAGCTGTCTGTAATTAGCATATGAGCTCCATGTATTCAGACTTCTCTGTTTATTAGTCTAGATTAAATAAATGACCTTCTCTGAGGTCCAGAGAAGCTTCTGAGCTAATGTAAACAGAAGAGTAATTAGTCTTTTGTCTGAAAGATCAGATAAAACACAAGCTTTCACACTGCTGGCCAGGACCTGTGTGATGTCGTCACTTCCTGCTGTCAGATAGAACAAACAGCAGGGGATAAGGAGTACACAGGTTGGTCACTTGGGAAACTAGAAAGCCCTCAGAAGGTGATAAAATCATTTGTAGCTCCTTAACAAAAAAGATGAACAGCGCAATATATTTGGAAAACGTCTTCATTTAGTGTTCCCTACATGTTGAAAGCTATTCTTTGTAATGAGACAACCCCTTTAAAGTTGTATATAGTGGTGACACATCATTTCCATCCCAGACAGAAGGCTGGTCAGAAGCCAGAGGGTCCACAACCTTGATACTTAGAAGGATAGTGGGTAGAGGGGACATGCAGATCTCATTACAGTACTAGGGTCTGCTTGGGATGCACATTGTTGAGAACCCCACCATCTACCTGGTTTCCAGCAATTTGGGTGGAGTTGTTCTTTAATCCCATAGAGTAGTGACCGTGAGATGATCCCAACCAGCAGGGTTAAGCCGTGGCCGCTATGTAGTGAAGTATATTTTTAGCAGTTTCCTTACTCGCGGTCTTCAGTCATATTTGTTACATGTCACCATTGTGTCTAAATGTACGGTGACATTGTGGTATTTTCTTTCACTTGAATCCTGAGCCGGAAGTTGAGCAAAAGAGCTGAACATAAACCTGTAAAGGTGAAGTACTTTTTAGGAGAGCGCTCCAAATACTGGTTTGTGCTGAAAGACGAGTTCTTTGTGCTCAGTGTCTTGCATTTCAGCCCTCCAGACCTGGTGGCTTTGTAAAGCTTACAGTACATGGAGCAGAAGAGCGGGAGTCCCCAGAGTTTCAGTTCTAATTGACTAACCAAGCCATTGTAGTGAATGTACCTGTGTAGAGATGGAAAACCTCCCAAGGTGTGTGACCTCCATGACGTCATTACCAGCAATAGTTGTGAAAGTTCCTCTTGATCGTCATTAACCTGTTAATCACCAGATTGGTATGGACTGCAGTGACACAATGCTGGCTTTCTTTTGTTTGCCTTCTGGTTTCTGCAGTCAGAACTTGTAATTTTTAATTAACATGGTTGTTTTTAGGGTATATATATTAATATGCTATTCATCATTTTGTTTCCCATAAATGTTGTTTTTGTACTGTTCAGGAGTCTTAATTTAAAGGGAACCTATCCGATGGTTTCTGCCTCCCTATCTGAGGGCAAAATATGATAGAGGAGAGAAGTTGAGCTCTGAGATATATAGGGTTATATGATAGAGGAGAGAAGTTGAGCTCTGAGATATATAGGGTTACATGATAGAGGAGAGAAGTTGAGCTCTGTGATATATAGGGTTATATGATAGAGGAGAGAAGCTGAGCTATGTGATATATAGAGTTGTATGAAAGAGGAGAGAAGCTGAGCTCTATATCACAGAGCTCAGCTTCTCTCTGTCATATAACCCTATATATTCCAGAGCCTGACAACCAGCCAGTCTGGTGTCTTGGAGAGCGGCAAGAACCCCAAAACAGCTGTCTATGGGCATGTGATTCTTTCTTATGGAGTAAAAAACATCACCATTGTGGGCCTTGTTCACAGCTCAATAGCTGGACTAAACTGAGCCCAGGAGCAGGCATCTAGCCTTATATGCTCCTGGGAAAACATGACAGGTGCATCTGATTGCTGAATAACAACTCAAAGATCCCACTGCTATGGGATCAATCAAATGATACAGACTGCACATTAGCTTGGTACCTGTTCAGACCAGTATGCAAAAAAAAACCACAGTGTAATGAATGGAGAGACTGCAGAAATGCAAAAAATACTCATTGAACAACCACTAACACATCCTCAGGACATGAGGGGTGGCTGCCGGTATTACAATTGCATATAGATAAAGCAATACATAAGGGTGCAAAACATGTGCTGCACCATGCCGGCTTACAGCCTCTTAGTGACGCCCATACTAACAGACTAGACGGGCTGCCCAGCACCTCTGGGTATGCCACAACCCAAAAAATGTTTTAAATAGTAGTCACCCGTAGCTCCCCAGCACTATTGGGCAGATAAAAAATGTAATACAGGAAAAATATTAAATATTAGGTATTAGTTGGTACCGGGACCCCAAAAACGCAAGCTCGCAACCGGCGTCAACGGTCCTCATGTATTGCGAGTCCCTACACTGACAATTTACAAAAAAACACACACAAAAAAGGGACATTACTTAAACACCACCATTGTGGGCCTTGTTCACAGCTCAACACATAGAGGATGTGGTTTCTGCAGTCTCTCCATGCATTACACTGTGGTCTTTTTTGCATACTGGTGTGAACAGGTACCAAGCTAATGTGCAGTCTGTATCATTTAATGGTTCCCTTAGCAGTGGGATCTTTGAGTTGTTATTCAGCAATCCGCTGCACCTGTCATGTTTCCCCAGGAGCATATAAGGCTAGATGCCTGCTCCTGGGCTCAGTTTAGTCCAGCTATTGAGCTGTGAACAAGGCCACAATGGTGGTGTTTTTTAAGTAAGTAATGTCCCTTTTTTGTGTGTGTTTTCTTATGGAGTAGACTAGAAATGGGGGTCAGCCCTCTGCTTTATGTCCTAGGGTCAGCACACGAGGGGCTTCTGAGACCAGTATAAGTGCAGCAGCAGATCTGGCTCAAGCTGCTCCTTCTTGGGGCGCGCATGCGCTGCTCTCTGAAGCTGCCACCACTTGTTTGCTGGCTCTGGGACGTTGAGTGCATCTAGACCATGCCATTACTGCTCCAATATGCTACTGCATGTCTCGGGATAGAAGCGAATGGACATCAAGTGGGATCAGAGACTCGAGCATATTGCCTGCAGGCTTGGGGGAATACACCAGGTACTTCTGTTACATCTCTCGTCTCTGCCTTTTGTCCCATGATGTGCTGAAGCCACATTTCAAGCATTACTTGTTTGATCAGACTGAATGTACAGGGAACCTGCCTCCACTAGGTGGCATTACACAGACTGCTTTCTCTCTTCTGGAGGAGATATCATTTACATATCCCTTTTCCCAGAAAGCATTGCCAGGCCTTTAAAACGTCCTACGCCAGCTGGCAGCCTATACAAAGACATACAATCAGCCCCTAGAACCAATGTCCTTTGCCGTGATAATATGGGGATACGCTTCCTACTGATTAGTCCCCGGAGTCGATTGCTAAGCTCTTATCAATCGACTTGAGGCCTTAACAACTGGCTTAACAACTGACTGGAGTCCGCAGAGTCGATTGCTAACGCTTATCAACAGACGTGTCGTGAGGCCGTAACAACCGGCATAACGACTAATAGCGACTTAACAACGCAGTAAATTAGGTGTCCCCCCGGGAAGGTAATAGGGTCCCCCAGTAAGTTATACGTCCCCCAGTAAGTGGATATATAGTTTATATGTCTCCCAGTAGGTAGGTATATAGGTTATAGGTCCTCAAGTAGCTATACAGGCAAGTTATAGGTTACCCAAATTGGTAGATAGAAAGGTTATATGTCCCCCAGCGGGTATATAGATAAGTTATAGGTCCACCAGCAGGTATATAGGTAGATTATATGTCCCCTGCACATTTACAAGTAGATTATAGCGTCCCCCTGCACATTTATAATAAATTATAGCGTCCCCTTCACATTTATAATACATTAGAGCCGCGCGTCCCCCTGCGCATTTATAAATAGGCTATAAGTCCCCTGCACATTTATAATCAATTAATTTCCCAGAAGTGCGATTGACTTTGAGTTACATTGTGTTGTGTTCCCTTTATTTTTTCGATCAGTGTATATTCTATAGTACCTTTTCTGGCGATATAATTATCTCCATGTCATTCACTATTCATTGTTTACTTCTGCATAATCCTCTGTTCTTTCCTTTTGTCTCTCTTTTTCCTTTATATCTCATAGTTGCCAACTTTTGAAAATGAAAAAGCAGGAGATTAAAGAGGGCGGCGCCAAAAAATTTGCATGGACACGCCCATCTTTTTGTGTACCACGCCCCTTCAAAAAGCCACACCCACTCCGCCTAACTACATAATGGCTTTGGAAGAAAGCCAGGTAGATGCCCTTATAGCCAGGTAGTAGCCCCCCATAACCAGGTAGTGCCCCTTACAGGCAGGTAGATGCCCCAGTGTAGCAAGGTAGATGCCCCCTCGGTAGCTAGGTAGATGCCCCCCTTTGTTAGCCAGGTAGTTGCCCCCTTTGTTAGCCAGGTAGTTGCCCCCTTTGTTAGCCAGGTAGTTGCCCCCTTTGTTAGTCAGGTAGTTGCCCCCTTTGTTAGCCAGGTAGTTGCCCCCTTTGTTAGTCAGGTAGTTGCCCCCTTTAGTAGTCAGGTAGTTGCCCCCCTTTAGTAGTCAGGTAGTTGCCCCCTTTAGTAGTCAGGTAGTTGCCCCCTTTAGTAGTCAGGTAGTTGCCCCCTTTAGTAGTCAGGTAGTTGCCCCCTTTAGTAGCCAGGTAGTTGCCCCCTTTAGTAGCCAGCCAGGTAGGTAGGTGCCCCCTTTAGTAGCCAGCCAGGTAGGTAGGTGCCCCCTTTAGTAGCCAGCCAGGTAGGTAGTTGCCCCCTTTAGTAGCCAGCCAGGTAGTTGCCCCCTTTAGTAGCCAGCCAGGTAGACCCCCCCCCCATTGTAGCCAGGCAGAGCACCCCATGTAGCTAATAAAAATAAAATAATAAATTCCACTTACCTGACCAGGCTCCTGCAGCTCCGGCCAGGCTCCTGCCCGATCTCCTCAGCGACGCAGGGGGGGTGAGAGCAGCCGCGCGTCATTTCCCCTGCGCCGCTGACCTGTATGCACGGCGCACAGCGGCGCTGATAATACAGAGGGAGGAGGGAGCGCTCCCTCCAGCCTCCTCCCCGCACAGTGAGACCGCGGGCGGGTGAGCGGACCTGCGCCCGCTTCACCCGCCTGTGGGAACGGACCGGCGGCGCCGGAGTAGCACACCAGCTGGCGGCGGGAGAAATGCCAACTCCCCCGGGAGGGCGGGGGGGGGGACCCCAAATAGCGGGACCCCCCCCGCCAAAAACGGGAGAGTTGGCATGTATGTTATATCTTTACCAGTCCCTATTATCTCCCTCTATGTGCTCCTCTGACCCACATTTTCCAATATCACGTCCTCTTTCCACTGTTCTCCTAATTTTGTTTGTACTTTTCCCCTCCTGTCTTGTAGTTGTATATCCTTATTATCTTCTCATAAGTGCCACTGGCCTCTATCCACTTTATTTTGCTTTCCCGACTCCTGGTTTACTCCTTTCCACTATTGTCCTACCTTTTCTTTTCTATACATTTGTCTGTTGTCTCCTTGTACATTTTTCTATGTTCTCGTTCCTTGCCCTGTTCCCTTACTACTTGTCTACGTTTCTCTAGATTTTAGTTCTTTGTCCCGCTCCCTCCCTCTCTGCTTTTAGTTGCTTAACTCTCAGATGCCGGGCAAGGTGAGTTTGCGAGGTTAGTATTGCGAGAGTATTCAGAGAGTGAACTGCGCCTGCGCCGGGTGCCGCTGCTCCTCGCCGCCGCTGCAGTCGATTGCTTAGCAACTTGACAAGTAACAATCGGCGGCGGCGGCGCCGGGTACTACTACT
Organism: Phyllomedusa bahiana; assembly: GCA_025379985.1. Taxonomy (NCBI): domain Eukaryota; kingdom Metazoa; phylum Chordata; class Amphibia; order Anura; family Hylidae; genus Phyllomedusa; species Phyllomedusa bahiana. Next base: position 117,058 of record JAODAL010003190.1, read on the forward strand.
GATCTTGGTGATCCGAGGGTTTTATTGCTGGTTTTGGAGGTTCAGTGGCCATTCACAGATCACTACGTGAGTCTGATAGTTCCAGTATCTGTAGATCAAGCCTTTATTTATTTAGCGCTATGTATCCGCTTACATCCATGTTTGCAATGGGTTGCAATCTGATAGTTTCCAGGCGCACACACATGTACGCAATTGAAGCCTGCTGTGCTATCAGTTGGAATAAATATATGCAGGTCTGAATATGGGCTTCAAGTACTGGTAGCAATGCAAAGCGCTGAGCCAGCAGGCCGCCTATAATTAGGTTCTTTGGTTCAGTTCATGTCCTAGCACTGCATAGAAGACAAATAACTAGACCATGACTTGTGGATGAAGTTTTTGTTTGCAGTGCCATCTACTGACAGAAATGTAAAGTAGCCGAGCACTGAATACGCCATCCTTTATAGTGGAGGTACACCTTTACAGGCCCAAGGGCCACATTGCAATGTTGTACTTCTTCCAAGGGTTGCAGTAAACCTTCAAGGGTATTCCCCATCCGAGACCTTTATGGCGCATCTATTTTAAATACTGACAATGGTTAAGAGGTCTTGGTTCCACTTTAGGGACTCCCAAATATCAGAATGGGGGTCCTCTGTTTGGTTTGTGGCTTCTATTTTAATTGTAGTTTTTGAGTACTACATAACCTTTTTAACAAGCACAGTGAAGTGAGCATCATGCAGGTATATACATCTTTTCAACTCCTCTCCTCTCTGGAGTCTGGCACTGATCAGACATTTTTATGGTATATTTTGTGGCTCTGCCATAATTGTGTCAGACATAAGTACTCCTTTGAGGAAGAAATCCAGGTACATATACTAGGGATAATGCAGAAACGGATTTTACTGAGGTTGCTCATTTAAGTTGCTTAAAACAAACAATACATACAGCCCCATAGTGCCAGCTATACGGTGCCCATCATAACAGTGCCAGCTATACCGTGCCCATCATAACAGTGCCAGCTATACGTGCCCATCATAACAGTGCCAGCTATACCGTGCCCATCATAACAGTGCCAGCTATACGGGGCCCATCATAACAGTGCCAGCTATACGGTGCCCACCATAACAGTGCCAGCTATACGGTGCCCACCATAACAGTGCCAGCTATACCGTGCCCATCATAACAGTGCCAGCTATACCGTGCCCATCATAACAGTGCCAGCTATACGGTGCCCATCATAACAGTGCCAGCTATATGGTGCCCATCATAACAGTGCCAGCTATACCGTGCCCATCATAACAGTGCCAGCTATACCGTGCCCATCATAACAGTGCCAGCTATACCGTGCCCATCATAACAGTGCCAGAAATAGTGCCCATCAGAGCAGTGCCAGCTATATGGTGCCCATCAGAGCAGTGCCAGCTATATGGTGCCCATCATAACAGTGCCAGAAATACAGTGCCCCTCATAACAGTGCCCCTCATAACAGTGCCAGCAATACAGTGCCCATCAGAGCAGTGCCAGAAATACTGTGCCCATCAGAGCAGTGCCAGAAATACTGTGCCCATCAGAGCAGTGCCAGAAATACAGTGCCCATCAGAGCAGTGCCAGTAATACAGTGCCCATCAGAGCAGTGCCAGTAATACAGTGCCCATCATAACAGTGCCAGCAATACAGTGCCCATCAGAGCAGTGCCTATATATAGTGCCCACCATAAGGGCCCATCTACACCACTATTATTAATAGTAATTTTTTATGACCGATTTCAGATTTGGAATCCATTAGAAAACTGACTGTAAACCATCCCAATAGACCTAAATAGAAAATCTGATCACCGGTCTACATGGCGCGGATTTTATGAGATTGGATTTAAAAACAGACGGCTTTGCAAAAAATTTGGAACATGCACATTGTTCCGTTAGATTTCCAACGAAAAATGTACTGTTCATGGTCAATAGGCCGTCCGAAATCCAATCGCAGAATCTGCCCCAAAAAGGTGATAAAATACCGTCAGATTCTGTTTTAGAATCCGACCGATATTTTACAAGTGCCATGTGAATGTACCCTAACAGTGCCCATCTCACCTGTACCAATGATAATGCCTGCCATAAAGTGCCCCCACAACTGTGCCAACAATAGTACCAGCTATATAGTGCCCACCATAACCGAGCCTGCCACACTGTACCCCACCATAACCTTGTCATTCATTGTCTCTTGCACTATGCGTGCCCACACTATGCATCATGTTGCTAGTTTGTGCGTATTCTGCCATTGGTACCTGTTATGGTTGGCCACAGCTTTTAGGACTGTGTTAGGCATAGAGAAATCTACTGTTCTAATCTAATGTGTTATGTCTGCATGGTAATTATTAGGAAGTTTCCATTGATGTTCGAAGTGACTTTACATGGTCTATTCCATTGATTCCTCCCTCTGAATTGTTCTGGGTCGGGGCTCATCATTTCTCCAGCAGCTTGCTTGATCTCTGGGCAGCTCCAGGACTTCTCACATGTCAATGACCAGTCTAGATACCTCTTCCTGTCATTGAGCTGAACCAGGAAGGGTTGCTTATGCTGGAAAGTGTGACATATGAGCCCTCTGTGCACTGCCCTGAAGGAGGAGGCATGCAGGAAAGGTGCCATGTGAGCAGGTCAGGGTGTTCAGTGGCATGGGTTAGTGTGTACCAGTTCAACACTTAAAAGGAAGGGAATATATGGTACTATTTTAGTATGTGCTTCTGCTTACTGGTCACTGTGCTATATATTGCATGTACAGGACACTAAAGGGAGGTCTGTGATTTTACTGGTCACTGTGCTATGTATTGCATGTACTGTACAGGACACTAAAGGGAGGCCTGTGATTTTACTGGTCACTGTGCTATATATTTCATGTACAGGACACTAAAGGGAGGCCTGTGATTTTACTGGTCACTGTGCTATATATTGCATGTACAGGACACTAAAGAGAGGTCTGTGATTTTACAAATATTTGGTTGCAAATGAAACCATCTTTAAAAATGCCAACAACCCTTCTGATGAATTTATATCCAATAGTGATCATTTAAGAGGTGAATTTAATATTACATTCAATATATAGTATAAGGACTTCTTTATGATACAATATGCTATTGTAATGCTGAGAATAGCAGTGCTATGGGGGATACAGGTACATTTATCTGCGTGCATTTTTAGGCTTATGCATGGTGTTATTAAAAGTATAATTTTGCACACAGTGATGTCACGGTATGGGAATAATATGCACAGTGATGTCACATCCAATGTCTTGGGCTGCAGTGATGTCACAGCTAATGGCTTAGGCCACAGTAATGTCATAGCTAAGGGTTAAGGGCCACAGAGATGTCACAGCTAATAGGTAAGAACCACAGTGATGTCACAGCTATTGTATAGTGAGTGACCACAGTGATGCCACAGCTATTGTATAGTGAGTGACCACAGTGATGCCACAGCTATTGTATAGTGAGTGACCACAGTGATGCCACAGCTATTGTATAGTGAGTGACCACAGTGATGTCACAGCTAATGGCTTAAGCCAAAGTGACACGTCACAGCTAAAGTCTTAGGGCCACAGTGATGTCACAGCTAATAGATAGTGACCACAGTGATGTCACAGCTAATGGACAATGATGTCACAGCTAATGGACAGTGACCACAGTGATGTCGCAGCTAATGGACAGTAACCACAGTGATGTCACAGCTAATGGACAGTGATGTCACAGCTAATGGACAGTGACCACAGTGATGTCGCAGCTAATGGACAGCAATGGTTGTAGGAAGGATGCCGCACACCATGTGGATTGTGTTAGAATATCTTGTGGTGCTTATGGCAGGGTAACCAACCCTATACAATAGACCGGAAGAAATCCCTCAACACTCTTAAAGCTTAGTGAAGACAGGTTACATTTCTTCAAAATCTCACTGTGGTGAATATATCTCCAGTAAAGTGATGCTTAGTAATCTGAGAGATCCAGAGTTTTTTGTGGAAATTTTTCGGCCACACTGGCCTTCATCAGTCCAGTCTGGTGAGGTAGCAGGAAGAGGCTGATGGAGCAGGACATGTGCATCCTTGGAGTCCTGTGCTTCTGTGATTCTGATACAGCAGAGTGTCCCTTTCTGCTCTCTGCCAGTGATTTGTTTAACGGGGTTTAACTGTGTAGTTTAGTTCAGTACCTAAGACCCGTGTCCATACATCAGCCATACTGGATAAGGAGGCTAGCCACACCACCAGCCCTCATTATACACATCACTGGCAGGGAGGAGGCACTCTGCTGTATCAAAATCACAGAAGCACAGGACTCCCTGGACAGTGGGAGGGACTCTGAAAGAGGACAATCTGGGCAGTTTTAAAAGATACCACATATTAATAAGTGCACTGATTTCACATATCAAAGATGCATAACTTATTCTGTGGCCAGACAACCCCTTTAAGTCATGAGTAAAATTAGAAATATGCTTTGATGCACAAAAATGGCTGCCATCTGTTGATGATTAATGAACTTGATAACTTTTTCCGTTCACCGTTTTGTTGTAGGCCGGCACTCAGACATTCAATCGAGCCATGCTGTTTAATGTTGGCTTTAAAGAAGCCATGAAGGATCGGAACTGGGATTGTATTCTTTTCCATGATGTGGATCACATTCCTGAAAACGATCGAAATTATTACGGATGCGGAGAAATGCCGCGTCACTTTGCAACAAAACTTGACAAATATATGTACATGTAAGTAATTTACTGGTATATACCCAGAGGAGTTCTCCAATGTAACACTGAAATGTATACAGCATAGTCAAACAAAGGCAAACTTTGCCCATAGGCACTAATGTAAAAGAAAAAAACTCGCCAGTCTAGCCTATGTGGTGTTTTATTGCTTTTCTGTTAATGTATTGATTAGCTTACCTATGTCAATGTATTATATAGTGCCCTCCCCAAGGAGAGATGTTCCCTTTCTGAGCTACTCATTGCCTCCCACTTAGCCAGCCAGTATCACTCTGCTCTGCACTGATGAGGAGCAAAACTCCAAAACAACTGTCTGCAGATGAGTGATGCTGGCCTGGCTAATATCCATTTTGCTTTCTAAGATTCAGTGAGTCTGAAGCAAATTGAGGATTTATTACATCCAATAGAGGGCACTTGTGCTTCTCAGCTCCTTTCCCAAAATGCCTTGTGATATGCAGATGCTTAGTGGAGGGCAAAAAGGCAATTCAAAACTCCACACGCCTATATGGTGCTATCCCCAAGGGGAGAGGTTCCCTGACTGAGCTACTCATTGCCACCCACCCAGCCAGCCAGTACGCTCTGTTCTGCGCTGATGAGGAGCAAAACTCTGAAACAGCTGTCTGCAGATGAGTGATACTGGCTTGGCTAATATCCCTTTTGCTTTCTAAGATTGTGCGTTTGAAGCAAATTGAGGATTTATTACACCCAAGATAGGGGACTTGTGCTTCTCAGTTCATTTCCACCGCCTGGTGATATGCAGATGCTTAGTGGAGGGCAAAAAGGCAATTCAAAACTCCACACACCTATATGGTGCTCTCCCCAAGGAGAGATGTTCCCTTTCTATGTCAATGTATGTACAAATCTAAGGCCCTTCGACGTCATGTGCAGGATGACATTCCTCCTAATGTTTTTTTTGTATTATGTGGCTCTCTTCTGTGTTAGGCCTTTTTCGTGCTTTGTTTTTTTTTCTACAAAGATGTATGGGGCAGCTGTGTATACATAAGCAAACAATGGACAGTGAATGTCACGTATGATGTACACTATTTATGAGTTTACCAGTCAGATAATGTCATTTTTGGATGAAAGACCTTTTAGGGCTAGTAGTCATTTCAGTCACATATCTAGGTCTCCAGACATTGGCTATACTCATAGTGAAATGGTGGCCAGTTAATGTGTGCATCATTTGTAGCTTCACATATGGATGCTCCTCAGTTTCCAATGAGAGCGGAAAACAATAATCCAAGATTGCTAATCAGCTACACCGCACCCAATCCACTGTAGTGTACGCGAACAGAAACAAAAAGTTGAAGTATTTTGGAAAAAGCTAGATGTGGAAGAATAAAATGAAGTAGATTGGCAAATAGGTTTAACCGAATTATCAGCCTGAACTGAACTTCATTTACCATTAGTCCAGCTGTTGCTTTCTTGTGCAATAAGTAAAAATGAAGAGTCACTGGACCACGGGATGAGGCCGGAAGACCACTGAAACGTGAGAAGCTATAAGAAAAACTAAAAAAAAAAATTTAAACCACTCACATACAGCTTTAAAGTTCCTTTAAAAGTGTTATCTGACAAAAACATTTATCATCTCTCTATGGGATAGGTAGTGTATGATTTTTGGTGGCCCACTGATCACTAGAATGGTGATCCTGAGTTCTCTGTTTTTCCTGACCGCACGGGACCTGGGTGTGCAGTGCCGTTATATTAATTTCTATGTGGTTGACAGAAACCGGAAAATACAGTTTCTTTGCCTCACTACTTTTAGTCATCCGGCTTATATGTTTGCTACTGGCTCTGTGTGCTAAGGCGCTGTTGTGCTGAAGCATCCTGGGGTTAATGTCTTAGAGGGGTTCGAGCAGAAGCAAACAGGTGGCTTAACTGCAGGGAAGTGATTGTGTGTATGTATAAAGAATGTGTATGTGTATATATATATACATACACACACACACACTCACTTCCCTGTGTGTATGTATATATATGCAGACACACAGTATATATAAAAGAAGTGCTGGCCTTAAAGGGTTTGCAATCATGGGAAGTAATGTATCTGCTGGAAGCAGTCTTTTCATTCATGCCGTAAATATTCCACCCTAGATCTGCAGTGATTCTACTGCAGAATTTACGCGTGTTTCACCCTATGCACAATAGAGGTAAAAGCTTTGGCATTTCCACAACACAATCGGCATGCTATGGACATTTTGCTAAGTGGATCTTTTTTTATTTTTTGGGGAAATTGATAGTTATAAGTATTATATTTTTGGGCTGGATCTCTAAAGGGGTAACAGTGTGGTAAATGAAAGTGCCTGTTTTATTTTTCTATACCACAAAGAAATTGGGTACAGAGCAAATATACAATTTGATTACATTTACTCTATACAAACCCCGCAATGCCTCAATACACAATATCTCACAAAAATGATTACACCCTGCACATTTTTGTAGATATTGTATTATATCTTTTCATGGGACAACACTGAAGATGACACTTGGATACAGTGTAAAATAGTCAGTGCACAACTTGGATAACAGTGTAAATATGGTGTGCTCTCAAAATAACACACATCCATAAATATCCAAATCACTGTCAACAAGTGAGTACACCCCTAAGTGAAAATGGACAAATTGGGCCCAGTTTACCATTTTTCCTCCACAGTGTTATTACTGGTACTGTTACAAGGTCTTAGGTGTGATTCAGGAGCAGGTGTGTTAAATATGGTGTTATTCGCTCTCACACTCTCTCATACTTGTCACTGAGAGTTCAACATGGCACCTTATAGCAAAGAACTCTATGAAGATCTGAAAAAAAAGAACTGTTGCGCTACATAAAAATGGCCTAGAATATAAGAAGATTGCTCAGTGTCATATCAATAGATTGCCTTTTCAAAATAGAAGTATGAGTGCTGCCAGCATTGCTTCAGAGGTTAAAGGGGTGGGCGGTCAACCTGTCATTGCTCAGACCGTATGTACAATGCATCAAATTGGTCTGCATGGCTGTCGTTCAGGAAGGAAGCCTCTTCTAAAGATGATGCTCAAGAAAGCCTGCAATCAGTTTGCTGAAGACAAGTACACTAAGAACATGGATTACTGGAACAATGCCCTGTGGTCTGCTGAGACCACAATAAACTTATTTGGTTCAGATGGTGTCAAGTGTGTGTGGTGGCAACCATGTGAGGAGTACAAAGACAAGTGTGTCTTGCCTACAGTTAAGCATGGTGGTGGGTGTGTCATGGTTTTGGGCTGCATGAGTGCTGCCGGCTTTGGGTACAGTTCATTGAGGGAACCATGAATGCGAACATGCCCCTCTGGGGCACAGGACAGTATTCCAACAAGATAACGACCCCAAACATACCTGCAAGACGGCCACTGCCTTGCTAAAGAAAATAAGGGTAAATATGTTGTACTGGCCAAGCATTTCTCCAGACCTAGACCCTACTGAGCATCTGTGGGGCATCCTCAAACAGAAGGTGGAGGAGCACAAGGTCTCTAACATCCACCAGCTCCATCATATCTTCGTGGAGCAGTGGAAGAGGATTCCTGTGGCTGCAACCTATGATGCTCTAATGAACTCCATGCCCAAGAGAGTTAAGGCAGTGCCGAAAAATCATGGTGACCACACAAAATATTGACACGATGGGGACAATATTTCCATTTTTACTTAGGGGTGTACTCACTTTTTCTGCCAGCGGTTTAGACATTGATGACTGTGTGTTATTTTGAGGGCACATTAAATTTACACAGTAATACAAGCTTTACATTGTATCAAAGTGTCATGTCTTCACTGTTCTTCCATGAAAAGATATAATACAATATTTACAAAAATGGGAGGGGTGTACTCACTTTTGTGAGATTCTGTACATCTAGGTACTTACTAGCAGGTATTCAGATGTATAAGGCCTATGGATGGTAACGTTCAAATGTCAATGTATCCTTAGGATGGATTATTTACTGGATTATTTCTTTAATCTGGCCACAAAATGTGAACCCATCGATCATCAGTCATTCATCATTGGAGTGAACCGAGCTTTCATGTTTGCTGACCGATTGTTTGCTGATGTGAGATTGTTCAGTCCACATTCTGTAACCTCCCCAATTCTTGTTTTTATGATCTATGCAAAGAGGTTTCTAACCAAATATGTTTTAATATGAGTAGCCGCTCGATCCTTGTAAGAGTCGCTGCATCTTTAGTTGTTAGGCTCACAGGTCTTTTCATCCATAATAGCATTATTTGATTAGTAACAAAGCTCTCCATTGGTATACACATTTATGCAAAGTCCTTGCCGTCCACTGTATGCACTGCTGTCAAGGTGACTAATGGGTGCAGTCATTGGGCCATGGATTCCCCAATGCTGACATTTAGACAAACAGTTCCAGAAAAGAATGGTCAACCAGCTGAGTGCTGAACTTGGTAAATGCTTGTAGTGTGTATACTTCAAATTTATTAGCAGATTGCTAGGAGTAGTGCGGGTGTTCCTTTAATTGTAGATGCATAGTTTATGTACAAAGCAGCATTAAGGTCAGCAGAGCTGCACCCACTATAGTTCTGTCCTAGGATTAAAGAGGTTGTCTAGTTACTTGAAAATGTGATGTAATAACAAAAGTTATACTCGCCTTACTGATCCTCCATCCCGGGTCCTACTGGCCTCTGCCTCTAGTGGTCCTATGTCCATGTCGAGAGGCACCAGGAAGTACATAGAGTGGTAGGACCTAGGACACATCAGGGGGGCTGGGAGATCAGTATGGTAATTGATTCATTTACACCATTCTGAACGTTTTTTGGAAAATGCAAGTGGCTTGACAGTCCCTTTTAAGAACTGTATGGCTATGTTCACACGGCTTATTTTGGGATGGATTTCAGCCCGTGCTGCGCGAATTACAGGCGAAATCCGTCCCAGTCATTACGGTAATCCACAGTTCTCATAGAGAACTATGGATTCCGTCTCCTCTCCCCGCTCGCGAAATATGGCGAGCGGGGAGAAAGTGACATGTCAGTTATTCACGGCGGTATACGCGCCGTGAATAATGAATTTCTATGGGGCCGGCGAGCTGCCGGCCACCCCCACTGCCGAGCACGTGACTTAATTGCAGGCGACATCCGTCCCGCAATTACGCCGTGAATAAGCCGTGTGAACATAGTCTAAATGTGCTAATGACATGTTACATAAAATGTGCAAATAATCTTTAATAAAAGCGTTCACACGTCAACATACATGTTCCTATAGAGAGAGAAAAAATATCTAAAGCATACTGGAAGTAACATTGTATGGCATAATGAATGTCAAGAAAAAAGCACAGACTATTCCGATCCCAAACGGGTAAAGTAAGCAGCCCAACAAAAATTTACGTCACAGAAAAGACCACATAAAGGGCCCCACTAAAATATAACTTTTAATAAATAATCATTAAAATACTGGACAAACCACACGAAAGAATATGAGAAAAATATAACTGTCTCACACTATATTCCTATACCTATCAAAATATAGGACCTAATTATTAGCTATAAAAGCCCAGATGTCTAGTAATCCTAAATCCAATGCAACAAGATTTCACACTTCAGTGTTTTGTTACTCACTGTTAGTTGATGCAGGGTATCAATATTTCTCTTGATGAATAGAGCCAAACATATACATTCTTATGATAACCCTACACATACCCCTACACTATTACCTAATACGAGACAGAGTAATCGTCCCAAAAGGGACGGCCCCATCTATAGGTGGCTGACCCTAGGTACCAACCCTAACTCTAAGGCAAGAAATATAGGAATATAGCAATAAATATAGTTTCTCTAGGGGTTCCTCAGGGGATACAAAACGTGGTACCAAGAGACATCTGTTATCTGATGCATTACTCCCAACAGTGGGGGTGCTCCCCAATCATAATGGAATGTCGCCTGACCTTGAACAATTGACACAAGGATCATTTTTTCCAATATTGGTTAAGAAACCCAGTAATTTATTTATTTTTTTAAATAAAGGAGGTAGGGTATGTTTACGCAGCGTTTTTTAGATGCGTGTTTGGATCAGTGTTTCTGACCCTAAAAGGACCCCAGCACGCATCTAACAATGTGCAGTGTGTTTTACATTAGTTTCAGTGTAAAACACGCATCAGCATTCAGACGAGTGATCGCCAATGTGTGTTTTACATGCGTCTTTCTGATCCGTTCAAAGATTTGACATGTCAATTCTTGATCTGTTTTAGGCATCAGACACCCTATTTAAAACTGTAGAGTGTGTTTCTGCTGCACAGAAAACACATCCAAACATGCACCACATTTGAAACGTCGTGTGAACATACACTTAAAGGGATTATCTCGCTACAAAGAATAGCTTTTAAAATGTAGGGAACACTAAATGAAGACATTTCCCAAATATATTGCTTTGTCCAGGTTATTTTGTTAAGATGCTACAAGTGAATTTATGACCTCCCTGGCTGATCAGTTCCCTCAGTGACCGACCTGTATACAGCTTTTCCCCTGCTGTTTGTTCTATGTGATCGCAGTGAGTGAAGTCATCACACAGGTTGAGGCAGCTCGGTGCTGGCAGGTAGTAAAAAGCTTGTTTTTATCTAAAGTAAACAGCATTACAGGCTTTTGTTTGTAGATCAGATAAAAACTCCTGCTAGCAGTTTCAGAGAGCTTCTAATCTAATTAGCAACTGAAAACACAGAGCTGAATAAAGAGTGACTGCACAGTGCTTGTATGGAGGAGTCTGACCAGGAAGTAACGTTACATTATTTCATTCATAGATCTCTGAAACTCTGTAGGGAGACAACCCCTTTAAATTGGGATTAAGTGAATGTGGGTCAGAGTTGCAATACTAGACACCACCCATGGATGGCGAGCAGCGCTGATCTTCTGAAAGTTTTGTTTCCCATTCCTGGACAGCACCTTGTAATCTCCTGTAAGGGAATGTTCATACGACAGATTTGGACGCTGATTCTGGACGGATTAAGTGCTGAATCTGCCTCAGAAATCAGCCTGCAGTCCGTCTGCATTACCATTTACATTATTCCCTATGGAAAATCATGTGAATTCTGCCTAAAATGTGCATAGATTTATCATACTTGTGCGAAAAACAAACCAATACTGAATCAGAGTTTTGAATGATTATTAACTCCTCACGTCATACAGATTTCCACATCCGTTGCATATTAATAGTAGTTTGTCTTTTGTTCCCTTATGAGCTTTCCGTTTCGAACGATGGTAAGACGCTCTTAGTTCATGAAGAGTATTAGCTGGGATAGTTGGTTTATTAGATCATTACTAAATCTAGACAAGACTCTTGTGAGTAAGCTCCGTAACCAGGCTTATCTTCTTATGTCTTACAGTCTACCATACAATGAGTTCTTTGGTGGTGTGAGTGGTTTGACTGTCGAGCAATTTCGAAAGATCAATGGATTTCCCAATGCATTCTGGGGCTGGGGAGGTGAAGATGATGACTTGTGGAACAGGTGAGTAGACTGACACAAGGTGCATACACTGTGTCATTAGAGGGAACAAAGACGTCCTACAGTTTTCCCTATGATGTTTGCTCTCCAGATCTGCCGCCATTGTTATGTAGCACTTGAAAAGGAACACATATGACTGGGCCTGTAATTAAACTTGCAGCATCCTATATTGCACTGAAGGGTTATAATGGTATTATCACCGTGTTTCCGAGCCAGCACGGTACCACAAATAGCCTTGTTGTGGTGCTTGCAGGTTTTTACTACCCACACTAATGACGGTTATGGCAGCATGTATTCTGTCAGCAACATTTTCAAAAAAAGCTGAAATTCTCAAGCACACTGCATGGTTATTAGTGTCACAACTGCAAAAAATATGCACAATACAATATACAGTAGTATTCAGTTTTATACACATTTACATATACAGACTGATGCAATATAATTATGATACAATATACAACTCTATTACACAGCCATAATAATAGAAACAGTGAGAAAAAATAAATAAGACAAAAGAAAAGATACAAATATCCTCCATATAGCTACATTCATGCACAAGTCTCATCCTTTATATAGATAATTCCATGAATGAATGAAAAAATAATTTTATAGATATTTATTAATAGAAAAAAAAATCACATTACTTCATGAAGGGCAGGGGACAATGATTAAGTAACAGTATTCACTTAACAGACTCGGGAAAGTCCGAGTACAATGGTCCCTCAGCATACAATACTAATTGGCTCCCAACGACCATCGTTTGTTGAAAAAATAACTCTATGCTCTATGGAAAGCTGGTAATTGGATCTGAAGCCACCAATATAATGTAAAATGAAGAATAAAGGAAATTAAGCAGATAGATGTAAAAATTGTCCTCACATATAACATCAGAAAGAGCTGTTGGAAAATGGAATTCACTTTCTATGTTGAGGACAGGAATTACGAAGGCTATGTTCACATGATATGTTGCGGCGCGTACGTCGTGTCTTTCAGGAGCTCATGCTGATCAGCGCGTACTCCCGCAGGGGGGAGGGGGGGGTTGGCTTCAGCCCGCCGGCCCCATAGACATGCATTTCTCGCGGCGCATATTCACCACAAATAATTGACATGTCATTTATCTTCCCACACGTACAATACGATTATATTGTACGAGCGGGGCGAGGAGGCGTAATCCATAGTTCTCTATGAAAACTATGGATTACCGTAATCGCGGCGCGCATCTCGCTTGTATTAGAGCGCAAATACGCGGTGAAATGCGTGGCGAAATTCCCCTTGTGTGAACATACTCTTAGGGTCATGTACTTTATACACAATGCACCTGGTGCTCAAAGGAGCCACTCATCTTGGCACATGTAAAGAACAGTACAGGACACGTACTTCCACACTGTATTGTAAAGAGGTGCTACTAAACCCCCAATCACTGCATGCACCTCACTAATACAGTTGATTTACAGGTAAAATGTTCATAATTGGTTGGATCTTCCAGTGAGATCAGCAGTATGTGTGACATGGTATAATGAGTCTAGTTTCAAGATGTAATGTCCCAGGAAAGACCATTGTATGCTGAAAGTATTGTATCCTGAGGCCATAGCTACTGGAGGGACCACTGTATATTAGGAATACCAACCAAGATGGAGGGAAGCGACTTCCTGGTTATTATTTTATCCAGATATTTATAGTGTAAGGGAATTGTTTTGTTATGGGCATAGTAGAACATTTCTGAAAATGGCTCTGTAGCTGAGCTCCAGTTTGCACTCCATTTTGATGCCGCCATGTAGAACTCTATTACATGTTGTACTCATACTGTGCTTACTGAAACAGGTATTGAAATTACCCCCAACTATATTTTTATACAAGCTTCAACTGAATCCATTTGTGGTCACTGGCTGCTGTAGTAATGTTACGGTCACTCTTTTTCTGCCGGTGGCTATATATGATGTCCTGGGACATGCCTATTACATCAGCACTACCTTTCTAATATGTATTCAATTGCAAACTCTCCGTCCATCCATGGGGAAATTTAAATGGAAATGTACATCCACTTGGTCCGTAGAATAAGTGCTGTTCTTAGCAGCTTATGTTTGGTGGCCAAAGAGCTACAGGGAATTAAAATTCTTTGCAGCCCCCTTGCTCTTTAAAGCATTGCGTCCACTTGTAGATGGATGTTAGATATAATATTCTGTGCACTTGACTGTCTTTTATCTACCATAGAACTGGTGCCAAATGCTCAGCCACATGCTTACAGGAACAAGGGATTAGATGCCTCCAGTCTCGCGTGTAGAGTTCCCAGCAGTCAGATGTTTGTGGCATGCCACATTAATGAGCTATAGACCTGAATCGTGGGAAAGCCCGTTCATTTGTAATTGTGTTTACTCAGGAAAAATGAATCCCATTGTTAGACGCGTCTGTAATTTGGGTATTGACTGACACGGGATAGCCGGTAGCGGGTTTAATAACTTTTATTTTCCATTTCTTTTATTTCTGATTTCAGGGTGCATTACGCTGGCTTCAATGTCTCTAGGCCAGATGGAGATCTTGGGAAATACAAGTCAATTCCTCATCATCATAGAGGAGAGGTGCAGTTCTTAGGCCGGTGAGTATCATTAGGGTTTGCGGAAGTGCTAATTTCCTAAAGCAACACTTTTTCTATTATTATTTATTTTTTAATGCGCAAGAAATATGACTATTTATATTTAATAGCTTCATTTTTTTAATAGGTGGTGTTTTTTTTTTTATATAATGAGTCTTGATTATGAAAACCATGTAACAGTTAAACCGTCTTTGTTGTCCATCGCAACCAATCAGAGCTCAGCTTTCACATTTTCAGCTGGTCTGGAGAAATGAAATCTGAACTCTTGATTGGTTGCTATGGCAACAGACGTTCTTACTGCCCAATTTATTTCTAATTTTTGACATGTTAACTAGTTTTTGGACAGTGTCCTAAACCACTTTTTCTTTAAGCACTGTGAAGCATGACAACATTACAGAATTGTAAAAGGCTCGTGGGCAATGAGCTAGGACTCTTGTAGTGCCATCTTTTGGATGTATTCACATCCAACTCACTGAGCCTTGTAATGTAACTGATTAGAGCCAACTAGATATTCATTTGCATACAGCAGTTTTGGGGTGTTGCCCTTAATCAGTACATAGTAGAATTCTGGTTGGATAGGTATGAGGCTCTAAGGGTATCTCAAAAGGGATAACGTTCCTCATTAGGGAAAGACACCGTGTAGATGTGCAGAGACTTCTATCCCTTTGGAACTACCCCTAGAGCCTGTAAGCTAGCCAGCCAGTTTTCTACTCTTCACTGATGAGAGAAAGCACCCTGAAACAGCTGTATGCAGATGAATATCTCATTAGTTCTCATCCCATTTACATTGCAAGGCTCAGTGAGTCATATGTGAATTGAGGAGCGCTGCAAGAATCTTAACTCATTTCCCCTGAGCCCTTTACAATATATTTAATTTTCAGTGGAGCGACTAATGATGTACAAGTCTCTATACACCTACATGGTACCTCTCCCTAATGAGGAACATTACCCCTTCTAAGATTACAGAACACACTTGTATTGACAATCAGTTTGACAAGGGACAAGTTAGGGATAATAAATCAATTTGGTACAGTGCATTAGTTAAGTATGATGGTAGAAGCTACATACCATGCACATTTTGGAGCAGTTTCTAGTATGGATTTTGTCAATTTCAAGCCAGTGGGGAAAATCTTCAGTAAATCTGCAATAAAAATTGACATGATGTGAATTTAGATATCCGCACCACAGGTCAGTTTCTGTGCAGAAAATTTCTGCTACATGGGCATGAGATTTGTAAAACCCCATCCACTATAATGCATGCAATCCACTGCAGGAAATGCCTATGCAAGGTCTGTGGACCTCTTGCAGCCCACCAAAGGATTTCTGGCAGCCCAAGAAAAATGTAAACCCGACATATGGAACCGTCCTGCTGCAGTGAATGGAGGTGTCTGTGTGGGCACAGCACTCTCTGTTCATTTTAGTACTAGCTCTGAATAAAGCCATACTTGGCTTTGGAACTGCCATAGGTGGGAGCGGCGAGTGACCGGGCCTATCTGTGACTGAACGAAGCTTAGTCTATGTTAATTTTAGCCTCTAACTACTGCCAAGTTGTGCCGGTCTGGTCTATGCCTAGAACATGAAGCAGTTTCGGATGACTATAGCTCCAAACTCTATAAAGAAGTACCCTGTTTCCCTGAAAATAAGATAGTGTCTTATATTAACTTTCAGGGGATTTTTTATTTTTCCAACAAATAAATTATAGGTGTGTGTGTGTGTGTCTTAAAAAAAAAAAAAAAAAGACCAGCACTTCCAAAGTATAAAAAATGCGGGGTGCAATCGACAAATCAAGTCGGGCTGAAAGACTTCTGTGTTCGATATCTCCAGGAGAAAAATCTCAGCACTCACATGGTAGTAGTGAAAAAATAGTAGTGTTTTATTCCCAAATGCCATAAAATGTCCTTTTCATACATATATCCTATGGTTTGTGACTCCAAATCATATATATATATATATATATATATATATAAAGATTTAGAGTCACAAACCATAGGATATATGTATGTAATGGACATTTTATGGCAGCTGCAGTGACATCTCAAAGGATGGCAAATGTGACATGCTGGGAATTATAGAACTAGAAGTCCCAGCATTCCCCATCAGCCATCCTGTGAGATGTGTGTGTGCCAGTATCATTGCTCTGTTCTCCCCTCCATCCTTCACTTACATGTACACTGTCCCCTCTCCTGGGATGTTCGGGACCTGTGGTGACATTAGTCACATGACCTCCCTGCACAGGTCCTTCACCCCTCTGCTAAGACAACATGTCCCAGGGCTGTTTCTCGAGGTGGGCGGGGCTTGGGAATACCCGTGCTCCCCCCCCCCCACCACCAGCACCACCTTTCTCTCTGCCCGCCTTTAGGGACGGCCCTGTGTATGGGGAGCTGCAGCAAGGACTTCTGCTATGTCTTATTTTCAGGGGACGCCTAATTTTGAGAAGTTTGAAACTATCTCACTATGTCTTATTTTCGGGGAAACACGGTATGTGTACAAATTCATTTCAGTATTGTAAGTCAATCCCAATTACAGAGAAAGGGATCATGTTGGCCTATCAGGTAGTAGGATTTTCTATTCTACATATAGAGGTCACACTGTTTTGCGTTTAGAGTTGTTTGGTGGGTGCTATGGCACCCAACAGCCTGGTGCTATTGTAGATAGATTAGATACTGTATGTATGTAATGGTGAGCTCAGTAATAAAGCCTCTTTGTGGAGGTGGTCTGCTCTATACACCACCCTTCTCATATGCGCAACCTCCAAACCTCTTTCCTACCCGTATTGACGTTCTGTTACAGATCACAAATAATAATCTTATTTTCCCATTTGAACAGGTACAAATTGCTCCGATATTCGAAAGAACGTCAGTACCTCGATGGATTAAATAATTTGATATACGCTCCAAATATCATCATAGACAAGTTGTATAAAAACATCACAGTTAATCTAGTGCCAGAGCTGGCTCCCGTGAAAGACTATTAATGGAGGGGGCTCATGATGCCTCCCAGAGCAGCCAGAGCACTGTCGGGACGGAAGGAGTTGACCACCTCTAATGGAATACTAGTGACTGATATCTAATTCCAGTTATCTGAATGTGTGACCATACATACATCTGAAGCCAGCAGCTGCTATATCAATGTTTACAGCAGAAGACTGCGCATAATACAAGCCTTGTCTCACCAAATGCTCTACATTTTCACCGTTCAATCCACTGTGCAGCGAGTTTTAGTTCAAGAACACAATTCTTTATCGTTATTCTATTTGCACCAATCTACTGCTTCTTGAGTTACATCTTCTTTTGTGTTTTTTTTTTTTCCTTTTTGCCTCTTTAGGCATTTTTTTTATTTTATTTTTTTATTTTTGTATTCTACAGGTGTACATGTTTATGTATATATCATTTTGAGTTGTGTAAATACATTGGTTATATTTGTGTGTATATATGTGTAGATACATTTATGTATACACACATGGATTGATGTAAAGTTATTCCAACCTTTTTAATGACTCCTGTTTTACACCTTTGCATGTCTTTATTGTATAACTGTACTGTTATTATATTATTATTTTTTAATACCGACTTGTCTTCATTTGCATGAAAAGGAACATGTAAATATTAGAATTTTAAAGAAATCTGTTTGAGCTTTATGTAAAATGAAGGACATGTTTCTAACTAATGGCCAGCTATGACTGTAAACTGTTATAAAGGTTTGTGAGCTTAAGGCCTTCTAGACAAGTCTGCTACGGGTTCATTTCCGAATTGTTCTCTCTGAAGCTGAAAGAAAAGGGACCTGTGATGGGTTTACCGAATGCAGCCTTGGCCACTGTGGGGCAGAATGTACAGTTAATCCCGCTATCATTTGTAGTTGTATGACTTATTCTATGGCATCTTTATTGTATAATATATCATAAAAGCTACATATCATAACATACATACAGGTTGTCAAACTATCTGTGCCAACTGTGTTAAATGTCAGGGAGACGATGCCAAGAATATCTTTTTTTGTGTGCGTGTGTGATGTGTTTTTAGGTTGCTAATTTATTTTAATTTTTTTATACTGTATATTTTTTATTTGCAACACATTACTTTGTGTGAAACTCAGAATGAGCCAAAATATGTTCTTCTTTGAAGAATGACATATTGTGTTGGTGAAGTACAATATAATTCACATTGTTCCAAGAATACTGTCATTTTTAGGATTTTATTCTCCATTTTCGGAGGTAAACGAGTTTTGTTGTAGCCGCTGTGTCTTTTTATTTTACAAGTTAGGAGAATGAAATCTTTTACTTGTATGACTTTGTACTGAAGAATGCAAAACAAATTGCCTTTATAGTATTCTGTAATACACTAAGGAGGAATACTTAAAGCAGTGGTGCTGTGTTCTATACTAGCTGGCCAGATAATGGCTGAGGACTAGCTCGGCTTCAATATCACCGGTACAGCTAGGGATAGTTGCTGCCTTCAGGTGCTGAGAGCAAATGAGAAGGTTGGTATTTTATCAAGGTTACGCAGGCGGTTATTGGTAATTTGGCAAAATGTCTTCTAAAGTTTTTTGAAATTGACACATTGATCACTATTTTGTAATGCATCTTACGTAGGCGATTTTGATTGGAGGGATGAAGAGTTCTGACTTATTAGTGCCAGAATCCACCATCTCCAAGATCTGCTTTCTGAAGCTGTTGTAAAAATTGCAAAAAAGGTTATTCTCTGCCAGAAGGAGCGTCACTCCTGTCCATGGGTGCGCCTGGTACTGCAGCAGTGAAAGTGGCTTTAACTGCCCACAGAGCCCTTGGACTGGAGTGCTGTACTCTCTGGCGAAAAAAAATGTAGACCTTTTTGTGATTTTCTATAACCCTTTTCAATTGAGATAGAGTTAAAATGTAATAGTCTGGCTTTAGATTTGGAGCATGGTGAACACTGTTATTTGTTCAAAAATAAACATTTAGCTCTATAGGCTACGTCTACACAGCACTTGTAAAATATTGTCGGTTTCTGTGGAATCCAACCAGTATTTTACAGTAGTTTTTCACCGCATTTTTGTTGTGTGGTCAGTTTTTGGATTTCAGCCAGTCCGTTATCATTGAACAGTACTGTAATCCGCCGTTCTCAAGCGAAATATGACGGATTATAGAACATGTTCTAAGTTTTTTTTTGGAACGGATTGTGGATTTGACATCCCACTTCAGAAAGTCCAAGCGGTGTAGACTACAGCTTGGGTTTTCTATTGAGGTCTATGGGGATGATTTGGAGTCAGATTTTTGCAGACTCTAAATCCTGAATCCACTTTAAAATCCAATAGTAAACCAGTCCTGTGTAGACATAGCCTTAGCCCCCTCTAGTGATGGCTACAGGAAGCCTAAATGTTATTTTTTTAACTCTTTCTACATTTGTATCAGAAAAGCAGGACATGAACGTGACCTCTCCATTCTTAAATAGACTTTGTTACTCTTAGGAATGAGTAAATTCTTCTCACTGAATTAAAATGACACACTTTGCATTATTTGGTGGCTATCAGGATGCGGTGGACAGATTGGTTCACCCAGTTTAGGATTCATTTTTGGTGAATTTAAGACTAGACTAAAAGATTCTACTACTGTAATCTGTGGATCAGTGAAACAGTGACCTGTTCTTGGAGAACGGCTTTAGGTTCTACAGCCCCATCTAACTGGTCCTCTGGCACTTAGTTAATGTGACATACTTGCAGAAAGTCATGGTGTGAGTGTGATTTCAAGACCGACCTCCTTGGTGGATCTCAGCACTTATTCCTTCAGCACCAGTTATGATTGACGTCACCATGAAGGACTTGGCTTTGTCCATTGCACTTAATGTTTTATTTCAAAGAAATAAATTAAAGCGACGGTAACAATTCTTGTTTTAGAGACTTTCTATGACTCTTAAAAGGTTTGCTGCGGTGCTTATGTTTTTCCTTATCTTTTAGCTACACCATGCAGTGATTCAGTCCTTGGATGCTTGGTCAGTATAATTGCTCTTGAATACATGGGGAGTGCTTACATACAACCCTGTGTATGCTCTCTTTGTCCAGAGACTTGGTCCATGGAAACGTCACACTCCTCAAGATTAGCTCCTAAGGGCTGAATTGCTACGTATTTCGGTTTGAGCACTTTTTTTTTACATTTTTTTTGCAGTGAGCACCCTTTACAGTCAACATTTCTACATAAAACCCTTATTTTCCCTACACTGTGAACATTGGGTTTTGTGTTTGTATTGATAGCAGATATTCTATTTGACATAATGCAGTGTTAAAGGCTTTTGTATCTTTTGCTAAACTTTACGGTGAAACTGATTATTTTATATGTCTGATTTTACAAAGCTGAAACATTTGCATTGTTAAAGTTAGTTGTTTAGGCTGTTCCTTTGCAGAAAGTCCCAGATTTCCATAAAGAAAAATACATTATAAGAGGAAATAAATTTATAAGTGAAACTGCATAAGACTATTGCTCTGATTTTTTTTATTTATTTTTTTATTTATTTTTGCATGGTCCTAAAGGTTAGAAGGAATGTGTCGCTTAGGTTAGACATCTTGTGGCCTGAGTCGGTGTACACTACATGACAATTTCTAAGGCACTGGATCCTCATAATGAAATGCTGCATTCTCCTAAATACAGATTCAGGCCACAAGATGACTCTAGTGTTCAGAACTGTAATTACAGCAGCACTGAATTAGCGATTTAGAGATTGCAGGGAAATCTACTTAACGCGGGAAAACCATTTGAGTGCATTCTTCGGCAAAGTCTACATAAATTTCAGGCAGTGTTTATTGTGCCTTGTTTATTTTAGTAGCGTTTCAATATTGGGATACTGTAAATTTGTTGCCGTTTTAGTAGAAAGGCATGAAGAATATACTTTACTTTTTATTTTGGCACAGTTCATTACTTATTAAATAGGTTAATGGTTACGCGGTCTTGGAAGAGAATGTTGCTCTTCAATACAATAGCAATAATGTCTGTGAACTGGGACGCTGACACTATTTAATTTGTAGTAGACTATGAACACACATGATCAAAGCTAATTTTATTTTATTTTTTTTGCATTGCATGTGTCATTGAAGGTCGTCTTATTTTGCTGTTCTTCCACATTCTTACATAATAAACTTAAAGTAAAATCAATCGTGTTGACTTGTTTTTGTCATTTTCATCTCCACAGAACTGTCATGTGTATGTGTTATTCCTTACTATTAGGCCTCGTTCACACGGCTTATTTCAGAACGTATTTACAACGGATTTCCGATGTAAATACGTTCTGAAATCAGTTGAAAATCAGTTGCAAATAAGTGCCACTAAGTGTGGCACGTATTTGTAACTGATTTCCCGACGATTCACCATCTACAATCATTGTAGGTGGTGAATCCGTCCGGAAATAAATGACATGTGAATTGTTTTTCCGTCCGGATTGCCGTCGTCAAACCGCGGCGGCAATCCGGAACGGAACTATGCGTCGTGTGAACGACGAGCCGTATTTTCTATTGAAATCAATAGAAAATAGGCTGTGACTTATTCGGACGGATTTGCCGACGATTGGACGATCGTCAATCCGTCGCAAATACGCGGCGAAATAAGCCGTGTGAACGAGGCCTTAAAGTACATTGGTCCCTTAACATATAATATTAATTGGTTCCGGGTTGACCATTATGTGTTAAAACCATAACTGTATGTACAATTGGTCCCCAAAATCTCACCAACGTAATGGAAAATGAAGCAAATAACTAATCCAGGTAAAGCAAGTTCTTATATATAACATCAGTAACATTCTATGTTAAGGATAGAAGCTTCTTTGGATCATGGACTTTATATACAATGTACCAGAAAAAAAGAAAATGGGGTCCTCACCTGGTGCCCAAAGGAGCCGTTCATCCAGAGCAGTACAGGACATGTAGTACTGCACTGTACTGTAGAGAGCCGCTACTAGGGCTCCAATCACTGCATGCACCTCTCTAATATATGTAAGAGAAGTACAGAACATGTAGTATCACACTGTACTGTAGAGAGATGCTACTAGGGCTTCTATTACTGCATGCACCTCTCTAATACATGTAAGAGCAGTACAGAACATGTAGTATCACACTGTACTGTAGAGAGATGCTACTAGGGCTTCAATCACTGCATGCACCTCTCTAATACATGTAAGAGCAGTACAGAACATGTAGTACCACACTGTACTGTAGAGAGGCGCTACTAGGGCTCCAATCACTGCATGTACCTCTCTAATACATGTAAGAGCAGTACAGAACATGTAATGTACTGTAGAGAGGCGCTACTAGACTGCCAATTACTGCATGTACCTCTCTAATACAGAGGTTTTACAAGTAAAATGTTCATGATAATTGGATCTTTCAGTCAATCACACGAGCTGCAGATCAGCAGTGTATGTGACATTGTATGGTGAGTGCAGTTTCAAGATACAATGTCCCATTGTATGTTGAAAATATATTAACCTGAGGCCATTGTAACTTATGGGACCACTGTACTGTGTACATTTTTCTGCAACATCTATCTTTTATATTTGTATTTTTTATGTGTTTTTAATTTATACATGCATTATGTCTTATTCCTAAATAGTTGCATAGTACGATTGAAAAAAGACATATGTTCATGTTAATCAAGGACAACCAATCTGCCCTAAAAGGAAACATTTTGTTCTGACGATCAGACTGGATCAGCGGTCAAAACAAGGATTGTTACATCTATATACAGTTGAAACCAGAAGTTTACATAAACTATATAAAAAGACACATATGCATGTTTTTCTCACTATCTGACATGAAATCAGAATAAATTTTACCCATTTTAGGTCGCTTAGGAACCAAAATTAATTATATTTGGCAAATGTCAGAATAATGAAAGATAATTTTTAAGCTATTTGTATTACTTTCTGCAAAGTCAAAAGCATACATATATTTCATTAGTATTTGGTAGCATTGCGCTTAAACTGTATTACTTGGATCAAACGTGTTGGATATCCTTCCACAAGCTTCTCACAATAGTTGGTAGGAATTTTGGCCCATTTCTCCTGACAGAACTGGTGTAACGGAGTTATGTTTGTAGGTCACCTTGCTCGCACCTGCCTTTTTAGCTTTGCCCATAAATTTTCAATAGAATTGAGATTAGGGCTATGTGATGGCCACTCCAAAACATTGGTTATCCTTAAAGGAGTTGTCTCATTAATAGCTTTCAGCCTCTGTCTGTGAATGGGAGTTGAATTGAGGGGCGTGCTAGCTTGTCTGCCTCTTCTCCTCCCTTCTCCCCCCTCCCCTCAGCACACGCTCTCCTCTGTAACTTCTATACAGCAGGGGGGGCAGGGGGATTGCTGCCAGAGTTAACCCTGTGTGTGCCTGCCTAGAGAGGTCTGTGAAGCTGTGTGTGCTAATAGCAGAACAGAGGGGATGCAAGTGTTCCTATACCCTCTGCTTAGCTTACATATCTCCACATCTCCAGCAACAACAAACAAACCCTCTCAGAACAGACACAGGGAAGCTGCAAAGTGTTACTCAGGATGTGTCCCTAGTACAGCACAGCATGAACTGTTCACAAGCCTCCCTGATCTGTATAGTATTATTATAGTTACAGCTCCACAGACATCATGATTATAGTAACACACAGGGTCACTGCTGTCACATCTATTGATCAGCCTCATCTCTGCTCAATCTGTGTAGAGAGCAGGAGGAAGCAGGCACACACAGGGTTAATCCAGGCAGCACGGCCATAGAAGCCAGAGTCCTCCTTCCCCCTCCCTCCACTACAGAGGCATACACATACAGAGGGGCTCTCTGCTCAGACCTGTCTTCAAAGGTGATGAGTCATTCAGACCTGACAGCCAGTAAGATAAGGATCAACAGGTCGGCTGCTATAGAGAATTGAGAAGCTGATGCACTCCTACTAACAGGGCTAGCTCAAAATCAGTAGGACATTTGTAATGAACATATATTGCAAAGCTGCTTGTTTTTTAAAGATCTTTTAATTAAAACCCAATCATTGTAGCGAGACAACCCCTTTAAGTCACTTTGTAACTAGTTCAGCAGTATGCTTCTGGTCATTGTCCATTTGGAAGACCCATTTCTGCCCAAGCTTTAACTTCCTGGCTGATGTCTTGAGATGTTGCTTCAGTATTGCCACATAATCTTCTTTCCTCATCATGCCATCTATTTTGTGAAGTGCCCCAGTCCCTCCTGCAGAAAAGCAATCCCACAACATGATGCTGCCACCCCCCGTGTTTCACAGTTGGAATGGTGTTCTTTGACTTCCAAGCTTCTCCCTTTTTCCTCCAAACATTACAATGGTCATTATGGCCAAACATTTAAATTTTAGTTTCGTCAGACCACAAGACATGTCTCCAAAAATTTAGGTCTTTGTTACTGTGTGCATTTGCAAACATTAATCTGGCTTTTATATGTTTCTTTTGGAGTAATGGCTTCTTCCTGGCAGAGTGGCCTTTCAGCCCATGTTGATACAGTACTTGTTGAACTGTGGATAATAACACAATCTTACCAGGTTCTGCCAGTATCTTCACACGGTCTTTTGCTTTTGTTCTTCGGTTGATATGCACGTCGGACCAAAGCACATTCATCTCTGAGACACAGAACCCATCTCCTTCCTGAGCAGTATGATGGCTGGACATTCCCATCTTGTTTGTACTTGCATATAATTGTTTGAACAGATGAACGAGGCACCTTCAGGTATCTGAAAATTGCACCCACGGATGATCCAGACTTGTGCATGTCCACAATTATCTTCCAATTCCCTTTCAATTCTCTTGGCGGATTTCTTTAGATTTCTCCCTGATGTTACACACAGAAGCAGTGTGTTTCTGGTGTGCATTAAAAAATACATTCATAGGTGTTGCCAATAAACATGTCAGGAGCTTGACATCATAACATGGGCTGCCCAAATTGTTTAAAGGCATAGTAATCCTAGTCGATGTAAACATTTGACTTTGCAGAAAGTAATAGAAATGCCTCAAAGAATTCGCTCTCTCTCGCTCTCTCTCATTATTCTGGCATTTGTCAAATATAAATAATTTTGGTTCCTAATTGACCTAAAACAGGTAAGGTTTATTCTGATTTCATGTTAGATAATGAGAAAAACATGCAGATGTGTCTTTTTATACTGTTAACATTATTTCTTTAAAGTAATTGAGCTTTTTTTGACGTGCTTATCTGTTCCTGCTATGACCAGCAAACGAGGAGCTGTTCCCCAATTTGACAGCTCTTATAGTAAAGAAAATCAAATCTTTTTTCCTATCCCCTTGTTTTTTGTAGATAAAAATTTGACTTTTGCACATGGATTAATGCATAATTGCTCTTTTTATGCTGCCCAATGGGTAAAGATAGCTTATTTATAGTCTGCTTCGAAACAGGATATCCTCACCTCATTATCAGATGTAAATATAGGATAAAATATATTATCCAGATTTAGAAATGGCTGTTTTTATTCATTAACAGTGCCACACCTGTCCCCGGGTTGTATGTGGTTAGTTTTGGTTGACTAGGGCCCTGTTTGGTTTCACTAGATATTCCAAACCTATCATTTGTCTCTAAACTTATCCCTAATGCCAACTGTAACCCAAACCTTAGCACTTTTAATGTGTTTTGGGGGTCAACTCACCTTTCAGCATTTCTCCAGATTTTGTATTGATCCCACTGCAGTGTCTCTTTAGGTGCAACATCATTACCTCACTTCTGATTTCCCTAGGTTACCCCTATGTATTGAAAAGTGGATGTGAGATCAGACGTCGTACCTCATTTTGGACATCGCTTCTAGTTTCCAAAATATAGGTATAACCTAGCGAGACCAGAAATTATGTTGAATGTCACACTGGAAGTCATTCCATGGCAAAAGTAATGAGACATTGAGCACAACTGAAAGTTAATGTGACCTCCTAAAAGCACCTGAAAACCTTAGCCCTGACCCTAAACCCAATTTAGGGTTTAAGTTAATTTTTTTTCTTTTTTTTTTTTGGGTGATTTTTCTTAGATTTGGGTTGAACTTGACATCGACCCAAATCTGAAGCACAACAGTACATGTGGTATTGCTGCTCACCTCCATTCATTTGAGGATAGCTGAGATATCGGGCATTCTTTTTGTACATGTACAGTGTTTTACTGGGCTGGAGGTGGAAGCAGCCATGTTTTTCTAATCCTTTAAAACCCGTTAATGAAAGGAGTACCAGTGGGTTTTATGGCCTCTGCTCAGACATCAACTTCTTCTCTTTCTTGAGTATGCTGGATATCAAGGATAGCCATACATTTCACTACATAGCACCACTTTCCCCACTGAGAATTGTGTATTTTGAGATCCCACATACTATGGCAAACAGGCTTGGGCTAGCCCACAGGGGAGCAGGGTGGTTACAGCTGGGCTGCTTTTCAAGGAAAGAGGTATAGAGATAGGGCAGAGTGCAAGTATCACGTACAATAGTTATGTGGTGGACCCCAACAATAAACTCCACTGGTGGGCCTGGGCACCCGAGACCAATACTGATGGCAAAATATGATAAACCTGCTTATCCCTAAAGAATCCATCCCCTTGCATGATGTCTAGTCAAGGGAGGAAGATAGAGGAAACTTAAATGGGACCAGCGTCGCACTACGCCTCAACCCATTGTTTTGCATAATGTCCCAGAAATGTTGACTTTTGGTGCTTGTGTGTTTTTTTTTCATTAATGACCCTGAGGTCTGCAGAATGGCAGCTGCCATGCTCTGTGAATTGCAAATATGAGCCAAAGACTCAACTTGATAGACTGAAAGGTAAAAATCTGTACATGAGTAAAAAAACAAAAAAACAATGTAAAGGACAATAGACTGTCTATTTTACAACAAAGGACAGAATGACCCGAGCCTCCGATAATCCTCAAATATCAATCTACAACGGTGTATTAATCCTACGTCCCAAAATAACAGACATACCAGGTTTATAACATACAGTGTACTAACAATAAAAAAGCTACATTGTACTAGTACATGTTAATAAGGACCAGGTCATACTTTAGGCTTTCGAAGGCTTATTTCTCTGCTTCATGCACACAGCTGCATTTTGGATCAATGATACAGCACCCGTAGAAATATATGGCTCGTGATGCAGATCTACTTGACTCCAATTTAAAGCAAACCTGTCTGAGAGCAGGATGTGATAGAGGGAGAGAAGCTGAGTAATGTCATATATAGGTTTATATGATTTGAATTCCTAAGATAAATGGGAGATGTTTAAAACATCTTAAGTGCCCATTGTGAGAGGTACATATCTTATGGAAATAAAGTAATTAGAAACCGGAAAAAAACAATGTAGATCAACAGAGATGTAAAGGAAGCAATACATAACAAAAAGAAAGCTTTAGAGCTACTTAAACAGGAGGGCAGTGAAGAGGCACTAAAAAGCTATAAGGAAAAAAAAAAATGTAAAATAATAATAAAGAAAGCAAAGCTACAGACAGAAAGAAAGGCATATTGCCAAAGAGAGTAAAACCAACCCCAAAATATTTTTTACTATAAACAGTGGTAAAATAAGTATGGTGATTTTGCAAGTTTTCCCACCTACAAAGAATGGAGAGGTCTGTAATTTGTATTGTTGGTACACTTCAACTGAGAGAACGTAAAAAATCCAGAAAATCACATTGTATGATTTTTTAAAATAATTTGCATTTTATTTCATTAAATAAGTATTTAGAAAAACAGAATTTAATATTTGGTACAGAAACCTTTGTTTGTAATTATAGAGGTCAGACATTTCCTGTAGTTCTTGACCAAGTTTGCACACATTCCTGCAGGGATTTTGGCCCACTCCTCCATACAGATCTTCTCCAGATCTTTCAGGTTTCAGGGCTGTCACTGGGCTTCATTGAGTTTCAGCTTCTTTCAAAGATTTTTTGATTGGGTTCAGGTCTGGAGACTGGCTAGGCCACTCCAGGACCTTGAAATGCTTTTTACAGAGTCACTTCTTTGTTGCCTTGGCTGTGTGTTTCGAGTCATTGTTGTACTGGAACACCTAGCCACAACCCATCTTCAATGCTCTGACTGAGGGAAGGAGGTTGTTGGCCAAGATCTTGCGATACATGGCCCCATCCATCCTCCCTTCAATACAGTGCAGTCATTCTGTCCACTTTGCAGAAAAGCATCCCCCAAAGTATGATGTTCCTGCCCCTCATGCTTAACAGTTAGAACAGTGTTCTTGGGTTTGTACCCATCCTCCTTCTTCCTCCAAACACGGCGAGTGGAGTTGATTCCAAAAAGTTCTATTTTGGTCTCATCTGACCCCATGACCTTCTCCCATGCTTCCTCTGGATCATCCAGATGGTCATTTTTAAACTTAAAATGGGCCTGGACATGTGCTGGTTTAAGCAGGGGTACCTTGCGTGCCCTGCAGGATTTTAATCCATGACAGCAGAGTGTGTTACTAACAGTAATCTTTGAGACTGTTGTCCCAGCTCTATTCAGGTCATTAACTAGATCCTGTGCTGATTCCTGACCTTTCTCAGAACCATCCTTACCCCACGAGGCGAGATCTTGCATGGAGCTGGCTAAGGTGGAGAGGTTGGAGTGTGATTGATTGTCTGGACAGGTGTCTTTTATACCGGTAACGAGTTCAAACAAGTGCAATTAATACAGGTAATGAGTGCAGAGTAGGAGAGCTTCTTAAAAAAAAAGATCTGTGAGAGCCAGAATTCTTTAAGGTTTGTAGGTGATCAGTTACATAATCATGCAATAAAATGCACAATCGTAATATGATCACAATGTGATTTTCTTTTAGATTCTGTCTCTCATAGTTGAAGTGTACCTACGATAAAAATTACAGACTTGGTAGAAGGGAAAACTTACAAAATCGTTAGTGTATCAAATACCTATTTTTCCCCACTGTAAATAGTAAAAAGATTAAAACTGATAATGTTGGGCCTTTGAAAAGTAGTGAGGGAGGTATTGTAGAGGGTAATGAGGAGAAACCATATCTATTAAACAATCTTGTTGTCCACCATATTTACCGAGAAAAATTACCATTTTGATGAGCAGAGGGATAAGGTAAACTCTACCTTAAATGTTTCTTGTGTATCACAGGAAGAAGTGAAGCTCCACCTTAAGAAGATTAAAATAGACAAATCACCAGGTCCTGATGGTATACACCCCGTGTCCTAAAGGAGTTAAGTAATGTCATAGACAGGCCCCTATTCTTAATCTTTATGGACTGTATAATAACGGGATTTGTCCCAAACGATTGGCTCACAGCAAATGTGGTGCCAACTCCATTCCAGCATGAGTTTATGAATGATTGGTCCTGTCAAACTAATCTTACCAGCTTTTATGAGGAGGTTAATTCTAGATTGAATCAGGCTGAGGCATCGGATATCATATACCTGGATTTTTCTAGAGAATTTGATACTGTGCCACATGAAAGGTTAATAAATAAAATGAGAATGTTTGGACTGGGGGAAAATGTTTGCAGGTGGGCAAGTAACTGGCTCAGTGATAGAAAACAAAGGGTGGTGATTAATGGTACATACTCGGACTGGATCCACAGGGATCAATATTGGGCTATATTATCTTTAATATATTCATTAAAGACCTTACACATAGATTGCACAGAAGAATATCAATCTTTGCAGATGACACTAAGCTCTGTAAAGTAAATAACACGATAGGGATCTGGATAAGTTGGAGGCCTGTGCAGAGAATTGGCAGAAGAAGCTTAAAGGGGTTGTATCATTTCATTAAATGGTCTTCAGAATAAGGGGAAAGTGAAAACAAGCAACTTTGCAATTGGATGTCATTATCAAAACTGTCTTGTATTCACAGTTTTCCTTATCTTCTGTTTCTGTTTACACTGATATCTAGTGCTGGTCGGATCCCTCATCCTTGCATTTCACTAGCTGAGAGCTCATTTACATTCTGGCTGTATTCACTGAGCTTGCTTTCCTGCCTCTCACTCAAAGTAAGGGATCGGCACATTTTCACTCTGCACAGCCGGAAAGAAACAGAATAACACTGCAGGGCTTCTATAATCAGGAAACTGCACAATTGTGCGTCGATCCCTGCATAGAAGGGAGATCTGAGCCATTCATAGAAAGCTGGATTCAACTGTAAAAAATCTCCAGCTGTGAGAGAAGAGATCAGTGCTCAGTCTAGATTGAATGCAGCCTGTAGTATGTATACAGCTCTTACAAAATAAGACGGATAGGGAGAGACACATTGACATTTTGACTCAGATATGGGGGGAGGGGCGGGTCTCAGGAGCCAGCATGAACAGTGAAGGGGGATTAGGTCACCCAGCTGGGAGGGGAAGAAACGCCCCTGCATTTCTAGAGTTTAGAAGCTGAGAGCAGTGTGAATCGGCCGAACTAAGGAAGCGATACATCCCCTTTAACATAGATAAATGCAAGGTTATGCACATGGGTTAGGAAAATCCATTGCATGATTACTTGTTAAACTGATAAACTTTGGGTAAAAGTGACATGGAGAAGGACTTGGGAATCTTAATGGCCAGTTAATTAAATTGTAGCTGCAAGTATCAGTCAGCAGCTGCCAAGGCAAATAAGATTATGGAGTGTATTAGAAGGGGCATAGATGCACATGATGAGAACATCATTCTCCCTTTATACAAATTACTTGTCAAACCACACATGGAATGTAGTTTACAGTTTTGGGCACCAATGCACCGGAAAGACATTGTAGAGCTTGAGCAGGTTCAAAGGTGGGCAATGAAAGTAATAAAAGGACAGGGTGGACTGCAATACCCAGAGAGATTAGCAAGATTAGGGTTATTTAGTTGAGAGAAAAGACGGCTTTGGGGGAACATAATAAATTTGTATAAATATAATAATTGTTAATATAGAGAGCTAGATGTTTAAAAGAAATAATATTTCTACATAAACATAGAAAGGGATTCTTTACTGTAAGAGCAGTGAGACTGTAGAACTCTCTGCAAGGAGGAATGGGTCATGATGTATTTACCTTTCAAAAAGGGTCTGGATGCATTTCTAGAGTGTAATAATATAACAAGTTACAGTGACTAGGACTCTGGAGAAGGGTCGTGGATACAGGGATTTATTCTGATTGCCAGATTGGAGTCGGGAAGAAATTTTTCCCTAAAATGAGGACAATTGGCTTCTACCTCATTGGGATTTTTGCCTTCCTCTACATTAACACTATAACACAATAGGCTGAACTGGATGGAAGTCTGTCTTTTCTGGCCTTGCGAACTACGTAAATATGTAAGTAAAAAGCAGACAAAATACTGACTGGACTCCTTATGTGACAGTGAGAGTCCTGCTTGCTCCGCCCATATACAATAATTTACAATTTTTCCTAAATCAGAGACAAAGCAAACTGTCAATTACTGTATGTGGGAGGGGTAATCCTGCTTTACATGATCTGAACCTGTACATTACAGAGCTCAGCTTCTCCTCCTCTATCATATCTTGCAGGTTGGTGTCTCTTTCCTCTTATCAGATTCTAAAAGGGAGAATATAATGCCCCATGTTAACATTTACGGAGTGCCTATAGTCCTATAGTCCATTCATAAAGCTCAGCCACGTCCATGAGACCTAAAGTTCTGGTTGACCCAACATTCACTTGTGTTTGAGTCAGCAGCTCCAAGAACCGATGAAAGATTTGACCATGTACTTAACTTCAACAAGGATCACTGTCTGAAAGTACACTCTCCTCCAGTCAGTATTGGTTGTAAGCATGGCACTTAACATGGCTGATTCTGGTATACTACCCAGTGCTGATGAGGACCAGCAAGTCTCTTCATAGTGATAGCAATTTCCCAACACCCTTCTGTTATCACAATCATTCACAAGGTAGACCATTTTGATTGCAGATCAGGAAAGCCATGGATTGTTTAAATTCCTTGTCACTTAACATGAACCACGTCAAATATATGTTTTTGATATCTGCACAAGCTGCCAGATTATGTTTGAACAGCTGTTCAGCATTGACAGCATGGTGATAAGGAAAACACCATTTACATATTTCTAGAAACTCTTGGTTAATTTACAATCTTTTTGCATAACAAATGACCTGATTTGCATATGACAAGGCTGCCTGCATTCTCTGTTACTGTAATTCATAGTCACACAATGAAATTACAGATGTGTCCATGGCCAAAAAACCATCCTGTTTCATAACAGTAAAAAACATTCAGCAGATTGAAGATTTATTGGGCACTGCATTAAAGACCCTCTCAGCCACTTCTACAATGCACTTGCCTTTTCTTTTCCTGACTTTTATTGGTGATTTTATTGCATATAAAATCAAATATAGATTATAAGCCTTTGAAGGCAGGATCCTCGTTCCCTCTGTTCCAGCATTAGTCATTTAGTGCTGCCCTTGTACTTTGTTTGAAATTATGTTACGTATGTAACTCGTGGCCGTGACGTCTAAATGAATGGGAAACGGTGCTCACCATTCTTCACTCCAATCGGCACCCCCGTGGTGAGATTGCTGATCAGTCTTTTATTTCCTGCCCCAGGGAGGAAGTAATAGAACTACTACATTGATACACCTTTCAGCATCGTCTATATAATGCAGAAGGATGTACTGACGATCGAGCTCCCTAGTGATCAAGTACCTGATGGGGACTTTATATTAACATAAAATAAAAATTTAAAAAACTTTAAAAAATATTAAAAGTTCAAATCACCCCTCTTTTGCCATTTTACATATAAAAAATAAAAAAAAGTTACACATAATTGGTATCGCCACACCCGTCAAAGTCCAGTCCATCAAAATATAACATCATTTATCCCGTACGTTAAACACGGTAGAATAAAAAAAAATCCAGATACCAAAATTAAATTTTTTGGTCATTTCATATCCCCTAAAAATCTGAAATAAAAAGTGATCAAAAAGGCACCTTGTATCCTAAAATGTTATCAATAAAAAGTATTCTTCAGCCCACAAAAAATGCACCAGCACTCAGGTGCATGGGTGGAAGAACACAAGAGTTATGGGTCACAGGAAAAGGTGCTGTAGCCTAAATCTAAAACAAAGAGAATTTTTATATATTTTTTTTAAGGTAATAAAATGTAATCAAAATCCTACATATTTGGTATTGCTGGAATTGTACCGACCTGCATAAAACAGATAGCACATCACTTATACCAACGAGTGAACGCCATAAAATCAAGACTGTCAGAAGGGGTTAATGGGTGGACGATCATACATTGTAAACAATGACTATGGATCGTACTGTGTATTTCCTATGGGGTTTTCACCAAACACAAAAACTGAGTGGGATCTACAACAGTAAAACCTATAACATCGTTCCTGACTTATCAGTACACAAATTATTAGTAGATAAAGCTAAGAAAACACGTGGTTAGTAATATTGTTTGGATTCGGGCAGGGTTGGTTCTGCCTCATCCAAATTTTGCCAGCAATGGAAAATTGTGGCTACTCACCATGCTTTTTCCAGACAAGAAGAAAGAAGTGTACCATTCATCAGCTGCATACACTTCCTTTTTGCTTTCTGGAAATGGCTTGTAATTATCGCATGATTTTCCTGCCATTACTGGCAAAATTTGGATTAGGCCAAACCAGCCCTATCCCAATCCAAAAAACAAAACTAATGATTAGCACTGTCACTTTGCAGAGGGTCCTGGATTCAGAACTGAACAGGGACATTGTGGAAGTAAACCTCACACAATCACAGGGAGAATATACAATCTATAAGCATACAGGTGGGTTCAGTTTCCATTGACGACTGCCTTAGTGTATCTGGAAATTAGATTATAAACTCCACTGTGACAGATACTGTCGTGTATGATGACAATCCTCATACAGTGCTGTGGAGTATGTTGGCACCATATAAGCAACATGCAAAAATAATAAGGGAATAATCTGTAGTTTTTCATTTTGAAAGTGTCTACTACAGAGAACAGCTGTTATGTTCTTAAGTAAGAGCTTTAGTGCTGGTGTCATCATGCTTGGCACAGGTACTGGCATCTAGCTCTTCTTATCTCAGTAAATTTAGCTTCTACTTTTGGCTTGTCTCTTTTCAAGAATATTAGTGACTTGGCTACATCCATATTTGTCTGAAAGCCTCCATGGGTCTTGATCAATTTTATTATATAAGCTGCACTGTAGAAGCAATTGTTAGGGAGACAAAAAATATGTTTTTTGTTCATAGATGAGACACAAGATCTATACATTCATACGTCCAATTATGTGTATTAAAACCTTTTAAAACAAGACTTATCTAATCTTCAGGTAGCAGTTTCTTTATTTTTTGTGACATGCTGACATCTAGTGGTTATGTTGTATATTGCACTTCAATAAGGTCTGCATTTAATTAAATAGTTTTTCTCACTACAAAGATTATCTTTCAACATGTAGTGATAGGTAATTGAAAACTTTTCCCAAATACATTATTCGTTTGATTTACCTTGGTCAGGAGATAAGAGAGATTTTATCTGCTCTTAATGCACACAGGTTTCTCTGGTTATCAGCCATATCTCCCTTCCTGATTAGACAGAGAGCAGGGAGTGAAGTCACCATGGATGGAGCTCATTCTCAGAACAGACTCATTGAGGCAGATTTATCAAGGCATTTGCGCCAGAATTCTGGCTCAATTTGCGCCCAAAACAAGCGTTTTGTGGCTTTGTATAACAGGGAGGGGTCGTGGCTTAGAATTTTGAATTTTGATGCAGTTTCTGGCACAAAAGTACAAACTTAGACTAGACAGTTCTAACCTGCGCCAGATTTATCAACACTATGATAAATGTGGTGCATTGTAAGACTGTCTAGTCTAACTTTACACTGTCTAAGAGTAAGAGACTATTGATAAATCTGCCCCATTATCTCTAACAATGGATGAACAATTGTTTAACCTCTCAGATCACTTGTAACTTTGTTTACTGAAGATCAAATCTCCTGCTCTTAAGTATTGTAATGTTTTAACTAGTTATAGGGAAGCTAAATTTGCTACACTGCTATAGAACTACCCACAGCCTAACAATGCGGCTTGAGTGAAAAGCTGCTTGTGACTCAGCATGGTGAGAAAACCCCTTTAAGTTCAACCATTAGATAAAATTATGTACCTAAATTGGTATTAGTAGATTTATCTCCATATCTATTATTATGTGATCATACAAAGAGCCTACCTTGCATTTTGTATAATACGGGTCATGTGTGCAATATACTGGATAACTTATTTAATAAACTGTAATGGAGTAATGAAACCTGCCAACCATATTCTCTTGTATTTTATGAATATATTTCCCCTTTTCATCACATTTTGTCTCCCCTTTTCTCTATTGAGTAATTGCAGATTTCACTTGGTGGTAAACGTTGGGTACAAACAGATGAGAATATCATTCAATCTTATTTCTCGTTTCCCAGTTAAAGAACCTATAGCTCAATCATTGTTTAATGCAAAGTTATGAAAAATTGTGAACATTTCTAATATATCGTGTGTTTCAGTTCCTCTCCATTGTTAATATCCCAGCTTGCTGTCTGTAAATGTGTTGTAGGGCAAATGTTTAGCCTTTCAATGCAAACAAGAATGTTCCTATTCATAGGTCTATGCAGATGATTAGGCTTTCAATGCAAACAAGATTGTTTCTATCTATTGACAACAAGCAGAGATATTCGTTTTTACAACCAAAGGGTATGATACAATTGTAAAAAGTCCTCCAGCACCAATCTTACTGTTAAAAGGCAGGAACTTTAATGAACTTTAAAAGCTAATGGCCACCATCACCGATGCTTTTCAAGCACCCTCTATTATTCATAGATGAGTAAGGCTAGGTCTCCAGTGCAATGAAATATGATCGTATTTTCGGTGGTTTTAGAATCCTAAAACCACCGAAAAATTTGATCATTCAGGCAGTCCATAGACTTTAATAGAAAAAACAACCTGCAGTCTCCACAGGTCGTTTTTTTCTCCGCTCGTCTTTTGGTGCCCGCGTATTATACAACATGTAGTATAATATGCTGGCGCTTTGAGTTTTTTTGGCCTCCGATGCAGTGTAGCCTAAGATTAAAGTTTGGGCATTTTAACAGTATTGGTGCTGGAGGACTTTCAGGTTTTGCAGTTGTATCTCTGTGTGTGGTCTGGTGGGACCTCTACATATCATTGCCAAAGAAACATATACTGGAACCTCTGTTTACCTGGTGTTGCAGTACTGGTGAGCAATATTCTGTTTTGTTTTGCATTCAAACATGATACAATTGTATGTTGTGTTGTCAAATCTCTCTTTTGTGTTGAAAAGATTGTGGCCACATTTGTTACTCAAATAATCCTGTGTTTATAAGGCTATGTTCACATGGCTTATTTCGGGCGTATTTGCGGACGTAATTACGTCCGCAAATACGTCCCGAAATACGTTTCAAATAATGAACAATTAGATTAGCATTGATTCCAATGTAAAATACGCCTCGTCGTTCACACGAGGCTTATTTCCGCGACGTATTTTCGGCATGTAAATACGATTGTAAAATTTAGTCCCCTGTCATTTATTGACGCGTATTTCGCGACGTAAATCCCCATAGTAAAGAATGGGGAATGCATTTACGACGCGAAATACGTGCCACACTTTGCGACACGTATTTGAAACGTATTTCGGGACGTATTTGCGGACGTAATTACGTCCGCAAATACATCCCGAAATAAGCCGTGTGAACATAGCCTTAGGGTATCATCATCTTCCGCTTACCTTGCACGCTATGTTCACTTTTTCTCTTTTTTGCTTGTATTCTTAAATCTTGGAATACATTTTATACTTTTTATATCACGGAGACCGGTGCAGATTTCCCTTTTTCCATTTATAAGAGTATGTCCACATGACAAATACCAAAATACTTGTTGGATTCCGAATCCTAAAACCGTGTCTACCGACGAGTATTTTGATGCAGTTTTCATATGGATTTTAGGTTGTGTTTTTCCCGCCAGATTTACAGTCAGAAAATGAGCCTTATTCATCTGTATTGGGGGTTTGGACACAGGTCCAACATAGAACATGTTTTTTTTTTACTTGCAACATGGTGGATTATTGAACATGTTCACAATTTTTTGAAAATCCACGTCATGTGGACTTCAACTCGGATTATCAATTGAGTTCTATGAGGATGGTTTAGAGTTGGATTTTCACGGTTTTAAACCCTTGCCACTGCAGCCAGTTTTGACCTTCCTGACAGAGCCACATTTTTTTAAATCTGACGTGTCACTTTACATGAGAATAACTTTTTGATACTTTTACCTATGCATGTAATTCAGAGACTGTCTTCTCATGACACATTGTGCTTTAAGTAAGAAATAAATGTTGGTCCATACAATCCTTTGAGGGTTATGTATGTTTGATAACCGCATAAATTACTCCATGTAAGAAACTGCACCCCTTAAAGTATTCATTACAGCATTTAGGAAATGTATTAACCCTCTAGGTGTTTTATAGTGATTAAAGCAAATTCAACTCAATTAAATTTTTATCCACTCAATATTGACTTCCCCAATTCTGTCGTTATTAGAGATATCCCATATTTGGCCCTTGTGCACTATTTGACTCAACCACAAGTCTCAGAATAGGAGGAGCACCTGGGGTCTCATTTTGATTTAAAGTTTCTTTAAGCGCCATTTCATGTTTGCAGACACCCTAAGGCCATGTTCACACGGCTTAAAAAGGGACGTATTTCAGTCCGTAATTCGCGCCGTACTGCGCGAATTACGGGCTGGAATACGGCCCAGTCATTACGGTAATCCACAGTTCTCATAGAGAACTATGGATTACGTCTCCTCTCCCTGCTCGGCGAATCCGCCGCGGGGGGAGATAAGTGACATGTCATTTACTAGCGGCGTATACGTGCCACTAGTAATGATAGTCTTTGGGCTGGCGGGGTGCCAGCCCCCCGCCCCCGTCCACATGGCGTAATTGCGGGCCGTAATTACGCCCCGCAATTAAGCCGTGTGAACATAGCCTAAGGTGCTTAAACTTAATAAACACCTCTAAAAAGACCCCATATTGGAAACTACACCCCTTAAGTACTTTTAGTACTATTTTGGGGGAAAAGACTTTTTGATCACCTTTAAATCCGTTGTTTGGAAGGCAAGGTGAGGAAAATACTGCAATTCTAGCACAGTACAGTACTCACCGTGTAGTATACGTGACATTTTACTTTGTGGGTCAATAGAATTACGGCGATACCCAATTTATATAGTTTATATAGAAAAGTGTTTTTATTATGTAAAACATGATTTATGTATCGCTCTCTTCTGCTAGCCATAACTTTTTTATTTTTCCATATACAGAGCTGTGTAAGGACTTTTTTTTCCTGGGGAACAAACTGACGCCTTCACTGGAACCACTTTGGAATTTATATGTCTCTTTGATCCTTTTTTATTCCATTTTATATGCTGCAGGATGAACAAAAATTGCAATTGTGGCATTGTTTTTTTAATGGCATTCATCGTGTGGGCTAAATAACATTACAAATTTCCAGGCTAGGTTGTTATGCTCCTGGTTATTTTTGATCTTTTTGGGTGCAATTGGTGTTTGTAAAGGGGAAAGGGCTGTGTATGTGTTTTTATTTTATTTTTTGTGTTTGTGTTTCACTTTTTTTTTAACTTTCAATTACTATGCCTGGCTGAGCCCTCATGGCACGGCTGCAATTAAAGGGGTTGTCTTACTACATTGATTCTTCTTACCTCAGTCCTGTTTTCTTGGTTTCATTTTAAATTCAGGGGCGTGTTTACTGGCTTCTGCTAGGCTGCAGTAGAAGCCAGGTCTGTAGCTATAGCAACCAGTGCTGGCAGCCTACCAGGATAGATCAAACAGGTCTGTAGTTATAGTGGCCTGAGGAGCTGATGCAGCCCATACAAGAGGGGATATCTAGGAATAGGTGCGACACTGTTAATGGACACATATTGCAAAGTGACTTGTTTTTGCAAGATCTTTAACATAAAAGGCAATCCTTGTAGTGAGACAACCCCTTTAATTACATCAAAGGCAGCCCAGAAGCCTTTGTTAGGCTCCCAGCTTGCTAGGGAAAGCATCCATCTCTCCCTCTGTCTTTCCCTCATGGGCAATAGAGCACGGGGCCAGCAGTAATGTAAAGCTGGTTTCATGCTCCTATTGTGTAGGCTCCGCGTGTGAGCCTGCACAATGTCCTATATGTCCATTTGTGGGAAAACCTTCCTCGCCAGGGAATATATAGATACAATGTCTAAAGCTGGTAAGGGGTTAAAATCCAAATCTGCCTGTAAATCTGACAGAAATTGTGGACGTGTGGACGGATGCTAAGTGTATGTTCACATGGTGTATTTTAGCACGTATTGTTACATTTATTTTGTGCCGAAATACGCCCAAAACAATGTTCAAGTCCACTTCTCATAGACCGCAATTTAAAATATGTGCTATCATTCAGGTGACGCATATTTTACTCTCATATTTGTGTGCGCACCTGTCAGTTCTTTTAGGTGTTTATGTGCCTTCAAATAATTAAACATAGGAGGCACACTTTACGCACTCTTCCTTTGTAGTGTTCCAATCAATGCCTATACAACACTGCCACATTAATTATCTGGGAAAGCTGTGAGCTCTCATGCCATCCACCAGTGGTGCCCTGTTTAGCAGTGACAGGAGATGTCACCACATAGGTTGCACACCCTTAAACCTGTGACCTTTTCTGATGTGTCTGCTTTAGTAAATACTAGTATTTCCCCATAAAATAACAATTCTTAGGCATCTTTCCTTAGATCTCTATGTTGTGTGGGTCTCCTGAAATTAATTACCAATCTGTCAGATGGGTGTTACCTATTGGGGGCGTGTCCCTGTATAGTCACCTTGTCCAAGCAGTGTGGACAGTGTGTGCTGACATTCCTTTCAAATCTGGAATGGTAACAACCATCTGACAGATTCAGTAATCATTTCTAGAAGGAATAACAGAGGAACAGCAGTGCACAGAGTTATAAGAGAAGATGATACAGAATTGTAATATCACAGAGAACACAAGGATTTACTAAAACAAACAGGAGAGGTCACAGGTCCTCATCCAGTTTATCTTTGCTGTAATGCAGGAAATGCTCTCTAGTTGCCCACAGTGGGGGTATCAGGAGGTTCCCGGTACCTTTGGAGTGCAGCATAATAACCATTGGATGGACAGTTATTCATATTTTTGCATCCTCTTCCATTTTACACTCGACTCCTACCATTTTTTATATCACACACTTTTTCACCCAATAAATGTCACATCTAAAACAAAACTTTATTTCAAACTGAACTCAAAGTGTGGCTTGTTCCGAAAAGATAAAAAAGAAATGTTATCTACAAAATGTCATGTGATATGTGCATATAGATGAGGATCAGCATTGAAGGCTGCATGTAACTTATGTATGGGCCTCCACTTGATCACTGACCACAGCGGTTGTGGAGAAGGAGTAGGGAGTAAGGAGCACAGCAATGGTGTAGTGGCGGTGACCGGAGTCATTAGCAGTGAACACCACCTAGAATACAAGCAGAAATAGTAGAAATTATAAGCAGGTTTTTACTATGACTGATTAATATGACACAGAGATCACAATGTCATAAATACATTCTCTGTACTCTGAGACTGCGCTCAGACAGAGTGTTCTGCACCAATATGCATGGTAAAATCCATCTATGCTGAAGGTGGTTACGGTAGAGTAGGGCCAAATGGTTAGGTGTGAAGAGAATTGCCTGACTGCCCTTTTTTTAACTTTAAGTATGGAGCAGATGCTGGGAGCAAATGAAAAAAAAAACATGCTCCCCTCTTAACTCATGTTCGATCTAACGATTTGTCGCCGGCTCTTCTTCGAAGGTCTGTTCTCTTCCAGCTTGGGCCAAATGGAATGTCCTCACTAAAGCCTCTGATTGGTGAGATCACGGTTTGGAAGTCACAGCTCTGAATGGTAATGGCGGGCAATGTCACATGATCTCTGAAGCCAATCACAGGCTGCAACGGTGATGTTCCGTTCGGTCTGAGCCTGAAGACAACAGAGGACTGGCAAATAGGACCAGGAGATGCATCTCTGGATCCAACGTGAGTTAAGAGGTATGAGTTTTCTTTTTAATTTCTTCCAGCCTCTGCTCCATACTTAAAGTTAAAACAGGGGAGTCGGATAATCCCTTTAAAGGGAACCTGCCACATAAGTTGTGCCCTTCTTGCTGATGACAGTCCAAGCCTGTGTCAGACCTGCTGTTCCCAGCACTGCGTCCCTTATTCTGTAAGATGCTGTAGTTTTAGAGCATTTACCCCTCAAATCTTATTCATGAGCAGGTGTTAGCTCCGCCCACCAAAGGCTAGCTCCGCCCACTGACAGTTATTCACATGTTTCTACCTATTCAAAGTAATAGGTTTGTCAGTTGAGGTGGGCGGGGCTAGCCTCAGATGGGCGGAGTTTGAAAAAAACTGACACTCTGAATGACTCTTCGAATGACTCTTCTGCCTGAAAACTGCAGATTTGAGCATTAAATCCACGAAAACTATAGCATCTTACAGAATATGGGACACAGTGCTGGAAACAGCAGGTCTGACACTAGCTTGTGCTCTT
The DNA here is from genome assembly GCA_025379985.1 of Phyllomedusa bahiana. Classification (NCBI taxonomy): domain Eukaryota; kingdom Metazoa; phylum Chordata; class Amphibia; order Anura; family Hylidae; genus Phyllomedusa; species Phyllomedusa bahiana. The sequence goes on from JAODAL010003190.1 coordinate 159,299, forward strand.
CTCAACCAGGGGGGCAAAAACTATGTGACAGGTTCTTTTTAAGTCTCTAAATGCAAGAACTCACAACTATTCCTATACAGACGTCAGAAAACATTGCTGGGTTGTCCCGATCTAGATTCAAAGAGGGCTGTTCGGCAGGGGAACAGGGGAGAAGTGAGTATTTTTTAAAAAATTTAATAGGGGGGTCTATATACCTACCTACTGGGGGAAGTCCTTACATACTTACCTATCAACTGGGAGGCCTATGTACCTACTTACCTACTGGATGGCCCTTTATACCTTCCTACTGAGGGCCCTATATACCTAACTACCTACTTTGGGCTCTATATTACCACCTACTTACTTGGGTGCTCTATATATCTACCTACTAAAGGGGGTCCTAAATACCTATGTTCCTAATAAGGGGGCCCTATATACATACCTACCTACTGGGGGCCTACGTACCTACCTAATGGTTGGTCCAGTATATCTACCTACCTACAGGAGGGGCCTATGTACCTACCTACCTATTGGGAAGACCCTACATACCAACCTATCTACTGGGATACCCTATGTACCTACTTACTGGGGGGACCTTATCTATTTTCCTAGTGGTGGGACCCTATATATCTACCTATTGGGGGGTTAATGTACCTACTCACTGAGAGAACCTTATATACCTACCTACTGGGTGACCCTATATACCAACTTATCAAATTAGGGACCCTATGTATCTACCTATTGGGGAGTCCTATATACTTACCGAGGGGAACAATATACCGATGTGGGACTTAACCTAGTTTATAGAAAGAGTCTGCCCACTTATCTGACTTACTAATTTTTAGGATCAAACTTATCTAAAAGGAAAGTCTACATATCTGTCTGCCTAATTTGGGGGACTGCCTTCTGTATGGGGTGTGTTCCTATTTACTGGTGGCAAAAATGGGGGCCCTATAATTGACTGGGGGTACTTTCACTGTTTGGGGTACCAAAGGGGACATCATTATCATTTGAGGTGCTATGGATAGGGAGTTTGTACTGAGGTGGGAATTTGTAGGGAAATGAAATGTCTCACATGTATTTTATGTCTGTAGAGTGCCTGTGTACAACTGGTATACACTACTATATGGGCACTTTATGGTGGAAATTGTGGTCTTAGTTTAATGGTTAATGTTTAGTAACAGTACAGTGGTTTTATTCAGTCTCTTTATGGTAGTGATATGTGGTCATGATGTGGTACCCTGGTTTGGTCAGTAACATTATGATGGCATTATAGTGACGAGATGTGGTGAAAAAGGGTCCCTTTTATACTTACTGACCAGCAAAATACAGATAACATGTAAATTAAACTGTTCACTGTAAACTTCAACAGAAACTAAACCCAAAAAGCAAAAGCACAATTGCATTTTTTCCTGTTTACCCCACAAAGATTTTTGGAGAGGGGGGGGGGGGGTGAGTAAGGGCAAGACGGAACAGATACATTGGCTGTATAACTTGTTTTTCCTTTTTTTTTTCCACCGCCTGGCCCCATTTCAAATGAATTGTCTTCTATTGGACAATCCCTTTAAGTAGAAATTATTTTCATCAGAACACTACACCGACGACATCCATCACGCCAAGTAAGGAACCTGTTGTTGAAAAGTAGTGGTCCACAGCCATTGTCTGGGGGTAGATGGGTCCAAGCTGAAGTTTTACGCCTACCCCATATGGCTCGCCACCAGATGGTAACTCTAAGTACTATTGTGCCAAGGATCTCATAGTATTACATAAAGGGGCTACTGCTATAATTGGAACAAGTAGTTTATAGAACATTCTCAAATAGTACAATGGGTTCCTTAACCAACACATATACAGTAAGCATAAAAACACATGTACACATAATAAGCATAGGTAACCTACAAGGTATAGGCTTATGTGATCACCAGATCCTGTACATTTTAATTATAGTAGTATATGCTACACACATAGTTTAAAAGGATTCTCTGGCTTTCTCTATATTATATGAACTGAAATGAGTATCTGTGATGGAAGTTCATAGCACATCTTCAATAGCAATTTCTTTTGGTTGACATGAATCTTCACATTCAATTAACATATTCCTGGGTCTGGAGATTTTTTAGGAATTATTTACTACTTTATAAATTGTATATTATTGACAGTTATTCCTGTACTCATTTTGACTTTACTTATGGAAAGCCAGGGAAACCTCTTGAATTTCCCATTGACATTAATATTGCTACAGTGATATTATATACTTACATCAACATATTCATGGAATGGCGAAAGTCCAAGCTTGCTCCAGAAACGCTTTGTTGCAAGTTCTACTTTATAAACTCCTTCCACAAACTCTTCTTCGCTGGTGAGATTATGGATTTCTCCTTCTTCAGATGTCACTCTTTAAACATAAAGACATAAAAATATTCTGTTAACAAATCCCCTTTACCTAAAATCCAATATAATCAATCGCACTTTTCTTGCTAATTAAGTATTGCTTTATTGAAATTCAAATATATCACAATGGCGACAATTAGTGAATGTGACCATTTTTGGCCACCATCTGACCTTTATCAAGAATTGTCAAGATGTGGTTGTTTCAAAGCATTTAGAGCCACATGTATGAAAACTGTCTAGGTCTAAGACTCACTTTGTTACCCACAGCAACCAATCAGAGCGCCCCTCTCATTTTTCCAGAGCACTATATGAAATGAGAGGGGCGCCCTGATTGGTTGCTATGGGCAACAAAGTGAGTCTTAGACCTAGACAGTTTTCATACATGTGGCCCTTAGTGCTCAGCTCTGGCATTTTGCAGCCCTGCCTGCCAGAGTTGAGTCCAGTTTATTCATGAGCAGGCAGGACAGGCTGAAAATTGCCAGATTTGAACATTAAGGGGCGACATGTCCAAAAAGTGGCGACGGCACAGCAGTTTTGTGGCTCATTAAATCAGTGTAAAGTGCGCCTGAATGTACGAACCTTTCAAAAATCTGGCGTCTGGTCTAACTTGCATAGGAAAATTAATGTGCGTGTCTAGGTGCATTACAAAATCTAGGCGCATAGCACATCATTGCTAGCATATTTGATGCACCTTTTTAGGCGCACTCAAATGTGTCGTGCCTGGCAAATAATGCACCTAGTTTTGGTGTACGAAGTTCATTTATATAGAGAATAGGTTTTTTTGGCACAAAATACACCAAAAAAATGGCGCAGTTGTATAGGGACATGTCATCCTAAATGCTCTAAAATGACTGTATTTTACAGGAAACATTTTACTGGAAACAACATGTTTACCACTAGCTTGTGCTGTCCTCAGCAAGAGCAACATAACCTATGTGACAGGTTCCCTCTAAGTCTGAAAATATTTGGGGTAAGAAGGGGCATAATTAGAATTCATCGGGCCCCATAGCATAAAGAGATGGGGCCCCACTACCTAATGACAATAAACTAAAACAGCAACATCAGTATCAATAATCAAAGGTATAAATATTATCGCCATATATCAGGGAACCCAAATATTAGTGCTAGATAGCAGAAAGAACACAGAAAAAATGGGACATTAATTACTCAAAAAACACAGAAACAAGGCCATACCCACAGCTCAAAGGCTGGACTGAAAACTGAACCCAGTAAATAGGCAACACTGGCCCCTATTCTACTTTGGAAAGATAAACAGGTGAAGCTGATTGCTGAGCAGCAGAAAGGGGAAAAATTAGACTGCACATTAAATTGATACCTGTTCACATAGTATGCAGGAAAGTCACAGTATAATACATGGAGAGATTGCACAAATGCAAAAATACCTATAAGACAACCACACACACACCTTTTATGTATGAGGGGGTGGTTGCTGGTATTATAATTGCATATAGGTAATGCGATACAAAAGGGTGCAATTAATGCACTACTATTCGATTGGGCAGTTTTCAGTCCAGCCTTTGAGCTGTGAGTATGGCCTTCTTTCTGTGGTTTTTGAGTAGATAGCAGAAAGGTCATAACTAATTGCTCCATACAAAAAGGAACAATGTTCTTCTACCTGAGTGGGCCCCCTCAGCCCCCCATAGCAGTCGCTATGCCTCTTATGGCTATAGTTACATCAATGGTGGTAACCTCTGTAGAGGCTGTAAGGATTACCATATTCTAAAGTCATTTTTGGGAAATGCATATAAAAGTAGCCATTATAATGACTGAACAGAATTGTTAAAAAACAAGGGAAGAAGACAGATTTGCTCTAACATCTAGATTTTAACTAAATCATATGGCACTTATGTCAGAGTTACTTACTTTGTAGACAGCAGATCCCAGCTCTTATCCTCCTTCTGCTTGTAAACCCTTACAGTTAGTTTCGCTGCTGGGATTCCTCTGACGGCATCTAGCACTTTAACCATAAGTGGACACTTGGAATAAGCCTCCCCATGTGCGCCATGGACCTTGAAATGAGAAAAACAATATAAAGGGTTGTGTCCTGTTACTTATGGCTCCAAATATTTCAACAAGTTGAAGGTGGTGTGTTGGAGGATATTCCATAATACTGCTCAGGTTGATCTTTACTGCTGCATAATGAAACCATTGTAGCTGTAGATCATAAAGCAGAAAGTTACTTGAGCAGTTGTTTCTTAAAGGGTTTTCTACTTTGGACAAAATTCTAACCAGAAAATAGCTGTTAACTTTGAGGAACCTGTAAGTGAGTGTTTAATGTCTCTGCAGCACCACCGCAGGGGAAATGAAGTATTACACAATACCTCTTGAATGGACTGTCTGTGGCAGGCAAGATGCTTTTTTTAACAGTTCACCACTCTGACCAAATGATATGACTTCAGAATAGAAGAACCTTTTTAATAACTCAGAATATCCCAGAGATATCTGTAATTACCGACACCACAATATCACCTGTCTCTATAAATGTTTTAATAAATCTCTCCAAGTAGGTTTCAAAATAAAAACCTAATGAGTAACATTGTGCTAAGTGTATGCAGAGGCATAATGTGAATCCTAGGTCCCAATGCAATAGCTATAACAGGACCCCCTGCTGTCACACATAATATATAGCACTGGTCTTCTCATGAGACAGATGAACCATATGGACTAGATTCTTTAGAATTATGTGTCAGAAAATGAATTTTAGCAAAGCTCGGTTTCAAAATGACAACATTTATTCATTTTTTTTGTATATTGTAAACTATATTTATTCCATATATTTTCTGTGTAGTGTGAATGCTATTTAGATAGTTAAAGCAGATTAGATTCGTCTTTGTAAAAATGAGAACACAAAGTAAAATCAAAGATTTTGTGTTCGATGTTACCACTTGTACAGCATAACATTACATTAATTTCATGTAAATAGAATAAATGTATTAGGAAACAATAGAACCTGTGTAATAAAATATTATAAGCACAATAATAGCAGCACACTGCACAAACAGCTGCTCTGTAGTGATGATTCAAATCAACTGAATACAATCAAATCAGAATATTCATATAGTAAGAGTTACCAATCAGGTTTCAGTGTTAGATCTCATTATTGAAGCAGGTGTATTCTTGAACTATTCAATAAAGAGTGCTTACAGCCTATAGTGTGCTCTTCAAATGACTTCTACTTCTTGTAATATGCTTTGATGTCCTCGGAGACCTGGAACAATTGTTGTGGTTCTCAGTGACCTTCAAAACAGATTCAGGATACGATCCAACATTCATAGGACAAGACTATCATTTATTAGAAGATCTTCATACAAATTGCAGCAAAAGCTTGTCTTCAAAGATGCTTTCGCGTTTCAGACCTATGTGGTTTTATTACAGCTGTAAAGGTCTGAAAAGCGTAAGCGTCTTGGTAGAAAAGCTCGTTCTGGTACTTTTATGAAGATTTTCTAATAAAAGATGGTTTTATCCTACGAATGTTAGATTATATCCTGAATCTGTATTCTTGAACTGTCTGCATTCTGAATGTAATATCTGGCCCACTTGTGGCTCTCCTGAATCACATTTGTAGCACAAGAGGGTCTGCCTGGTCTCCGCAGAGTAACATCTAAAATATGATAAATGAGGCTAACAAAATGCCTTTGTAAGAATTTTCCATATGAAAATACTAGTGTCATATATACCTTCTTGTGTCTGTACAACTGGAGACAAATATGTTGGGTGTGTGAGATGTTTTGTGATTGAAATTGATAAATCCCTCCTAATAAATTTGAAAATTTCCAAACAAATGTATATTCAAGAGTTCCCCAATTTTGAACCACAACACATAATAATCAAATATTAGGAAAAATTGAATTTACTCACCCACTGGACTGTATCAGAGAAAACAAGAACAGCAGTCAATACAGCAAGGACCTTAAAACAAGTCATCTTCTCAGATACCAAAGTAAACCAGGATGGAGAATGTATGGTGAAATCCAAAAGAAAGGTGCATATCAATGCCTATATAAAGGCTAACCTGCTGATTCAGGTTATTGACTTTGCAAACACGAGGAAAATAAGTAACCTATACAAAGCTCATGTTTGAAGAGATTAGATATATGAAGAAATCCTTTCTGGTCTGTTTTTCAAATTTAGTTCTTTATTTTAGATTTTGTTCCTGACTTGCCTATTCTGGAACAAATCAGAAAAAGCAGTTAATTACAGACCCCATAGCAGGGTAAGAAATGGGACTGACTTCAGGTAATTCATGTCATTGTTTCATCTTGGTAGCAGGACAGTCTGGCCCTCAGTGACCTTCCTACCATGCTTGGGCTTCTTTCTTATGTGCATCTATTGCATTTGTTCTACAAAGTGCTCAAAAAAGCATTGCAGCCCATCTCATATTTGCCCGAGACCACCTGGATGATCCACAACATTTCTGGGGAAATGGTCTACGGACAAATAAGACAAAAGTTAAATGTTTTTAGCAAAAATGCACAACACTAGAGAAAAAAAGACGACTGCATGCTATCCTTGAGATCTCATACCAACGGTGAGGAATGGTGAAGGTAACATGATATTTTTGGGTTGCTCTACTGCTTCAGGACCTGGATGCATTCATTGAAGGCAAAATAAAGAAAAGGGTGTACAAGCATTTACAGAAATGAAAAGGGCAACCCATGACCCAAAGCGAAGAGATGTGGGTTGATAAAAACAAAAAATGACCCAAAGCACACAAGCAAGTAAAGAATGTGAAAGAGACGAGTTGAGTTTTTGAATGAGATAGTCAGACTCCTAGCCTTATAACCCTATAGAGATGTTATGACACGCAAGGCATCCCAGAAATACTGATTAACTGAAACACATTTCAGGGAGAAATGGTCCAAAATTCTTCCTTAACCCCTTCAGGATACAGCCAGTTTTGACCTCCATTTTTCAAATCTGACGTATGTTCAATTTATGTGGCGATATAATCAAGTAAAATGGATATAAAAGACAATAGGGAACTAGTAACGCTTAGACCAAAATATAGAGGACGGTGAGTGGCCGTACTATTAAAAATTAGATAAAATAGGATTATAAAAATATAATTCTAAGAATTAGATAAATTGACACTTTGGGAAATTTAAATTTTTTCCAGATTACTGTCAGATTTTTTTTAGCAAAAAAACAAAAAAATGCAACGCGTTTCACCTGCCACTGCCGGTCTCATCGGGTATGTATACAATCCAAAAATGGTAAATAACAAAAAGTTTGGTGGCATAGGTTTGAAAAATTTTAAAAACGAGGCTCTACCATTTACAAATAAAGTTGCATTGTAACTTACAAAAAAAAAAAACAGTAGTAAGAAGGTGTTAAAAACATGGTTACACACAGTGAAAACATATAAGAATAAAATGAATAGTAAGAAACTAAATATATTAAAATGGTTCCTAAAACAGAAATGTAATCTGTAAGATTATACTTCCTATCACGGTTTGAGATGTATGGGCGCTGGAACACATAAAGAAAAACAGAATGAACTAGCGGGGTGTCAAAAAAAACCCACAATATCAGGGCTGGGCTAAAAAAGAAGAATAATGGAACACAGGGCTACCGTTTAGGACCCCGGAAAACTGGTTAGAATGAGCTTTTTCTTTTCAGATCCCGGAAAAGCTGGGTGTGGGATATACAGAATGAAACAATTGCTCCAAAAAAGGTATATATGAAATAATAATTTATGGGGGAAAATAATTTTGGATACTTTTACCTTCCATTATTCGATAATTTTTTCCCCTCCGGACCATTTGCTTCAATTGGGTAAAAATTTTGGTCTAAGAACCCTTTTTTATTTTTATAAAAATGTTGTGGAAAAATTGGAAAAAACCATTTTCAACTTCAAAAATTTTTGTGTGTAAGACAGTAGTTATTAGAGATGGGGGGAATTGATTCTAAAGAATGGGGAAATTTGTTTAGAATTTTAGGAAAAACTTAGATTCTGAAAGAATCGAAGTTTTGGGACTTTGCGTGAACGAAGTGTGCTTTTTAATTTAAAAAGGCTGCGAGCACATGGCGTACATGGGGCAAAGCACTTGGGGAAAGAAGGGCATAGCCACATGAAAATTAAGATGAATTAATCAAGACCGGCGGGGTTCGTGACGTACCGCACCATATAATCCGGGGGCACCGGGGAGCTTTATCCTTTCCCCGTACTGATTAGGGGAAAGGGCTGCCCCGGCTGATTGTGATAGCTGATACTAAAGAACTAATTTTTTACACGATTTTGGCGGGTCACAGCTTGTCTCAAGACGTTTTCTTACGTTCTAATCTGATTTTGTGAGGGATTGGAAATGAAATCCAGTGTGCGTCCAATGCAGCTAATACTTTTTAAAGCTAACTGCCAGTTTTTTTTAGCACATTGAATATCCAAAGTTATCTAAGCCTGTTCCTTTTTAAATTCCCCTTAAAGAAACAGCGTTTTTACAATCCAAATACCCCTTAATTTTTGGGTTTCTCATTTTCTTTGCGCAATTTTTGATCCAAGGGGTTAATTAAGCATTTTCTGCTGTGGGGATAAAAGAAACGTTCTTTTTTCACCGCCAAAAAGACATTTTTCCTGTACATAATCATAACCCAAGGGTTAATTTTCAATTTTTTGTTGTTGTGTTCCTTAAAATACACCAACAATCTCCATGTATGGCAGACTTCTTATTTTCAAATAAATTATTTTATTCCAAACGTATCAAATCCAACATTAAAGGACAATGCATAAAAACGTAGGTATATAATAGAAGCAACGTAGTATACTTATATTTCGTACATTCCAGCACACAGGCCTCTTAATGCACGAACCTCCCAGCCGGGATAGCTCAGAGACGCCAGACTAGAGCGGGCTGCACACTCAGAGCGACGTTTCGAAGGACACGCCTCCTTTGTCAAGCATGCGTAGTGTATGCTCCTATTGTTTAAATACCCAATACGTAAGTATTAAAAACAACATAAAAACAAACATTTACCGAAGATTACAAGAATACTTTAAGGCTATATATTTCATTTAAGCCCTTTGGAATCAGCGATTGCATTCTGCTGATCCAGAAGGCTTCCCCTTGTAACAAGCGAATTTTAACCCCTTCTGTCTCCTTACCTTCCACATGCTCCAACACACACCAACGGAGTTCACTTACTCCATGGTTAGCTTCACAGAAGTGTCGGGCAAGAGTGGATTCACCAAACTGTTTAATAGTATCACTATCATTTTTTGTTTTTTAAGGGTTTTATTTTTAAACAAGCGAATGTTGGATCTGTGTTCATTTAAATTGACCTTAATAGGTCTTTTCGTTTGACCAATATAGACCATGCCACAAGGGCATTTAATTAAATAAATCACCTGGGCAGTATTACATGTAAAATAATCCCTGATATTAATTTCAGAACCATTCAATGGGTGCTTGATACTAGCTCCCCTAATAATAGAGGAACAGTTCAAGCAGCCAAGACACGGAAAAGTGTCCTTCTTTTCTGTTTTTAACTGTTTCTGTCTAGTGTTACGTGGTTTAATATCGGATGATACTAACGTATCACCCAATGAACGTCCTTTTCTAAAAATGAACCTTGGGAATTCCTTAAACAGTGATCCATACACCGGATCACTACATACAATTTGCCAATGTTTTGAAATCACTCTCCTTACCATATCGGAATGCCTATCGTACGTGGACACAAACAAAATTTTATCCTGTGTAGACTTAATTTTGGGGCATAATAGTTCTTCTCTTTTCAAATTAGAAACCTCATCTGCTACCCGTTTAACCTCTTCTTGATTATAACCTCTACTGACAAATTTATCTGAAATCCGTTGTTTGCAGCTGGCCCATTTATCTTCATCGGAACTGATCCGTCTTGCTCTAATGAGCTCGCCTTTTAATATTCCTTTAAACACTGGCGGGTTATGAAAACTTTGACGATGAAGTAGATTATTACGATCAATCTTTTTTGAAAATAAAGTAGACTCTAGCCTATTCTCTTTTTTTGTTACTAAAACATCCAAATATTCTATCTTCTCTTGTTCTTTTTGTATAGTGAATTTGATAAGATGGTGCAAACCATTAATATGGTGTACAAATTCATCCAGCTCTTTTCTGACCCACGCCAGACCATGAAAACGTCGTCGACATAGCGACGCCATAAAATAATATTAGCCTGATACTTGGGTAGCAAAATATGCATCTTCTCCAACATGGCCACAAATAGATTGACATACCCTGGAGCTACAGAGGACCCCATCGAGGTCCCCTGCAGCTGCAGAAAAAACTCACTGCCAAATCTGAATTTTTTTTTTGTCAATATGACATCCAATAATGACATGAGAAAATTAATAAAGGAATTGCTTAAAGATGGATTATCGTTCAACACATTCCTAATCACTTCCCTCCCTTCCTCATATGGAATATTGGTGTACAGTGATTGTATGTCCAATGTACATAACCAATCATCTGAATGAACCTCAAGGTCTGCAATAATAGTCAAAAATTGTTTAGTATCCTGTAAACATTGTACTTCTCTTTTAACCAAAGGTTGTAGAAATTCATCCACATATCTAGCTATCGGTTCAAATACCGAATTCACCCCCGACACTATCAGTCGGCCAGGTGGTTCGGTCAAAGATTTGTGAATTTTAGGGACGGTATAAAAAATGGGTACCCGGGGATGGTCATTAGTAAGAATTTTTTTAACATTATCGGAAATTATTCCATTTAATGCAGCTTCACTAAGTATTTCATCAATACATTTTTTCACACTGACTGAGGGATCACGGTCTAGTTTTTTATAAACCTGAGGATTATTAAGTTGTTGCATAATTTCCTGTATATAATGATCTTTATCTAAAATTACAGTCGTGCCACCCTTATCAGCTTTCTTTAATACTAGTGAGGAATCATTTTTCAGCTGATTAAGAGCTGTATATTCCTCCCTAGTAAGATTCTTTGTGGTTTTTTTCTTACCGTGCCAACATTGTTTTACCTCATTTAATACCACATTTTGAAAAGCCTCTAGCATCGGAGAAGAAATCTCAGGGTCAAACGTAGTCTTTTTCCTCAATTTTTTTGAAATCACGTTTGGCCCTGTTTTTCCACTCTTTTGATTTTGATGATGATGTGTTTTAGAGGGGGAGGGGTCATTGGAGATTGATTGTAGTATACGTTATAGAGTTGGTCATTTAAATTTTTCCCCTTAAAAATACACCCCTTTTTAAAACAGCTACAAGTGGTAATTGTTGGAGCAATTTCTTTTGCAAAATTTTAATAAAGGGGTTTTTAACATTTTTTGCGTTGAATTGAAAAAGAAACGTTCTTTTTCACGCCAAAAAAAAGAAATTTTGCCTGAGCATAATTCATAACCAAAAGGGTTAATTAATTTTTTCTGTTGTTTGTTCTGAAAAATACCGCGTTTTAAAAGGTACAAAGTGGTAATTTTGGCGCATATTTCTTTGCGCAATTTACATAAAAGGGTTTACAAAGTATTTTTCGAGTTTTTCTTTAAAAAATAAACGTTCTTTTCCCGCCAAAAAAAAATTTCTGTAGCATAATTATATAAAGGTTAATTAAGTTGTTTGTACTTTTTTATTCAGTAAAATAACAGTGTTTTTAAACGGCACTCAAGAAAATTTTTTTTTTTTTCCCTGGCCATTTGGGGGCAATTTTATCCAAGGGTTCCCCAAGTTTGTTGGGGGTTCATTTGGAGTAAAAATCAGGGGTGGTATTTTTAAATATCAGTATCTTTTTAAAAAAGGGCCTTGTACTTTTTAGAACAAACAATATGCGGCAGAGAGGGGGGCGGGGGTCTTACATGCGAGTGGCGTGGCAAAACTTCCTGGGGGGCACAGGTCACACCAGGGGGGGGACATCGCAGCAGGGGTCATGGGTGAGGCCAAAAACTGCGCTGTATCTAGCGGCCGTGTTTTTGCCAGCAAACCAAGGGTTCTTGATGGTTGATAGGTCATCCATTTCCCTCCCAGATGACATTGAAAACCCCCACCCAAGAGCCCGTCAGAAAAAACCTTAGTTGGCTGGTAGGGAGGGTGTCAGCGGCTCTCACTGCCCTAACCCCCAGGGGCCCCATCCAGTTCCCTCAGCCAGAGACTCTATGTGGTTGGGGTCGGGGCCACTATACAGGGGGGATGACAATTTGAGGGGGCAGTAGCAGCTATTGACACCCGAAAAAAAAATGGGGCCAATATCCCTGCTTTTGCAGTTTTTATGTGGAGAGTGGCATGGGAGGTTTTTTGGGAGGGGTAAGCTCTGATAAAACCGTGAGGAGGACAGCAGTGACAATAAAACCCCTCATAAATTTAAAAATGGGGGTTTGAATCCAGTTTTGCTTTAAACCCCAGTTTGTTCAAAGAGCGTATGGAACTTGAATAAAGGAAAGCCCAAAACACGGGAATTGTTTTGGTGTTTTATTTTCATTCTGTGCCTTTTTTTAAGGAATTAGTACAAAAAGGGTTGGGGGAAGCAAAAAAAAAAAGCAAAAAGCAAATGCTGCAAAATGGCTTTTTATAAAAAAGGGGAGGCCCTCCCCCGTTAAAGGGGAAAAAAAAGGGGGGGCCCTTTCCCCGTTAAAAGGGGGAAAAAGGAGGCCTCCCCCTTTTTTAAGGTGGAAAAAGGGGAGGCCCACCCCTGTAAACGGAGGAAAAATGGGAGGCTCACCCCTGTTAAAGGTGGAAAAAAGGGAGGCCTCCCCCGTTAAAAGGTGGAAAAAAAGGGGGGCCTCCCTTTAAAGGGGGAAAAAAAAAAGGGGAGGCCCCCCCCGTTTTAAAGGTGGAAAAAAGAGGAGGCCCTCCCTGTTAAAAGGGGGAAAAAAGGGGGGCCTCCCCCGTTAAAGGTGGGAAAAAGGGGGCCCTCCGTTAAAAGGGGGAAAAAGAGAGGCCCCCCCTGTTAAAGGTGGAAAAGGGGAGGCCCCTCCCCTGTTAAAGGTGGAAAAAAGAGAGGCCCTCCCCCGTTAAAGGTGGAAAAAAAGGGGGGCCTCCCCCGTTTAAAAATGGAAAAGGTGGGCCCTCCCCCCTTAAAAGGGGGAAAAAGGGGGAGGCCTCCCTGTTACTGTTCATCAAATTTCCCCCCGTTCATCCCAAATTTCCCCTGTTAAAATTTTTTTTCCTGTTCATCAATTTCCCCGATCAATAATTTCCCCTGTTAATATTTTTTTCCCGTTCATCAATTTCCCCTGTTCAATAATTTCCCCCGTTATATGCTGGGACCATGAGTGCCGAGGGCGGAGTATCTGGACCGGGGAGATGAGTAATAGGGCAGGGAGTTGTCTTCGGAGAGGTGGTGAAGCCATGCGCCGAAAAGGGAGGCGTGAAATGGGCTCAGCTGTTGGGGGATGGACCACCATCTGAAACACGTATGGTGACACTGCATGTGTTGATGCAGGGCCCTTTGGTACTAACGTTAGGTCCCTGGTCACACTTTTTTTTCTGGCCCAGATTTAAATATAGCCATGTTGCCTCCTCTGGTGTCTTAGAAAAAAATGGGCCCCCGCCGAGTAGGTGATTTTACCACCAAACCGCCTGATGACTGTTCCGCCGTGGGCCCGGTGGCCCCCGTGCCGTACTTTCTGGGACTGAAGTGGGTGTTTACTCCGACTTAGGGCTCGCCATGCCTGACCGCAAGCTGCTGCTTCTTTCCCCTGATAATGTGAACATTGTACACTGTTGGTATGGGGCAGTCATAGCATAAATGGTTTTAAAAACCAACCAGTATGTGATGAACCCAAATTTATCTCGGCCAGTTAAATCTTACTTTCAAGTTCCAATTGTTGTTGTCCAAAGCCTCCTTCTTCTCCCCCGTCTCCTAAAACTTAAGTAGAGATAACGGAATGTTCCCGGGCCCGGGACAAAGGGTGTCGAGGGTGGGGCCCCCTTCATCCCAGGGGGGAAAAAGGGGGGGAGAGGAGGATGGGTGGACTGAAATTTTGTTTGGGGGGGGATTTTGCCTTTTTTTTAACTAGGGCCCCGAATAACTTTTCCCGCCTTGTGTTCTCCGGCTCCCTGTGCGATGGTACATGATTAGTGTTTGTTGCACCCCCGTCCTCCCCCAACGGTTTGTTTTTTCGTGTCAAGCTGCCCCTGTAAAATAACCCCCTTGCAATTCCCCCCTCACTATTTGCGCTTCTGAAAGAAGCAGCGGGTGTCTTCCCCAACCCCTTTGCTCCCACGCACTAGTAGTTCTTGGCTGTGGGAAAAGAACGGAACAAAGGTGGGTTGAGGACCGGGGGAAACCTCCTGCTCCCGGGCATGCCAAAAAAGGGGGTTTTGTGTGAAAAAACCCGATTTGGCTGGGGTTGTTGGGGGGTTAAAAAAAAAAAAAAAAAAAAAAAAAAAAAAAAAACATCTGGGGGGAAAAAAAAAAAAAAAAAAAAAAAAAAAAAAAAAAAAAAATGTATGACCTAGTGTGTGGTCAAAAAAATGGCCGGAAGATGGGCACCCGGGTGTGGGCCTCGCAGGGGGACCCTGCTGTGAGTCCCCTTACTGTGCTTCAAACTGTGGGGCTCGGGAAACCCATACTGTGTTTTTTTTGACTATTATAGGATCTAGCCCCAGTTGTTTTTTTCCGTTGTCGCTGCCATGTTTATCAGGTACATTCCCGCTTCAGTTTTTTGGTCGTTTTTTCCCTTGTGCCCGGGTTTTTTAGTGAAGCGATTTAAAAGCGGTGGGGGTTTGTGCGTGTATATAAAACACAATTGTATGAAGATATGTTGAGCGATTTTTTTGACAAAGTGAAAAACGGAAGGTTTTTTTGGTGATCGAAATTTTCAGATCATGCGAAAAATTTAAGGTTAAAATCTGTGCATCATCTATTAAGATCGCGCCATTTTTCGGCGCTTCCTGTCATTTTGGCGGCCACCAAATCAGTTTAAACAGAATAGAGCAGGGTGAGATGTGTGTGCGACGTCATGACTGGATGTGTATGGTTGCGATTGGCTGGAAAAATCACATGACCTCGTTTTAACATAGAACAGCCCTTCCTGTTCAGCGTCTCATAGGAATAGGACGTGCGCTCTGCCTGTGGCCAAACAGCTCAGCGAAATTTGTCTATTTCTGCACAGAGAACCTCTACTGTTAGCTGTGACCCTTTCCCAATTTAGTAAGAATTAGAGATTTGAAGATTTTAAATGTAGTTAGCTAAGAATTTTAAAGCAGCTCTTACCGCTGTAAACTCACGGAGGGAGCAGGGGGGGGGGCCGCGGGCGAACACAGACAAGCTAATCTAAAAGAACACTGGATAAAGTTCACCAAGACTTAGTGTAGACATTGCACTGCAATATTTTTATTATTAACAGTTTGCTATTGAAATATTTCCTGGATATTGGGCAGCCTGAACTTATATTGGATACACATCTTTTTCTTGTAATTGCAGGTCTCTTTGTCAGGTGCAAAATTTCCACTTTTTTTATCAGTAAACATTTCAGATAGGTGTTCATTTTCAATTTTACCCATTCCACCTGTGTTGATATATCCCCTTGCAGTTAAATTACAATCCAGCAATCTTGTAGTCAGCACGGGTTGTTGTTGCCAAAAATACCTTGTATCATACGAAAACATAACGATACGGTTTTTGACTTTGCGCACCCAGCTTTGTTCATTGACCCCATCATCCAGTAAATCTTAAAACAGCATTCTATAGTCACCACAGGTGAATTGAAAGGTGCAAAAAATACCGTGTATTATACGAAAACATAACAGATACGTGTTTTTTGATTTTTGCGCACCCAGCTTTGTTCATTGACGCAGCATCCACGTAAATCTTAAAACAGCAATTCTATAGTCACCACAGGTGAATTGAAAGGTGCAAAAAATCCCTTTTGTAGTATACGAAAACATAAACAGATACGTGTTTTTTGACTTTTGCGGCACCTAGCTTTGTTCATTGACGCAGATCCACGTAAATTTTTAAAACAGCAATTCTATAGTCACCACAGTGAATTGAAAGGTGCAAAAAATACCTTTTAATTATACGAAAACATAACAGATACGTGTTTTTTGACTTTTCGCCCCAGCTTTGTTCATTGACCAGCATCCACGAAATCTTAAAAACAGCAATTCTATAGTCACCACAGGTGAATTGAAAGGTGCAAAAAATACCGTGTATTATACGAAAAACAACACAGATACGTGTTTTTTGACTTTTGCGCACCCCAGCTTTGTCATTGACGCAGCATCCCGTAAATCTTAAAACAGCAATTCTATAGTCACCACAGGTAAATTTGAAAGGTGCAAAAAATACCGTGTATTATACGAAAACATAACAGATACGTGTTTTTTTTTACTTTTGCGCACACAGCTTTGTTCATTGAGCAGCTCCACGAAAAATCTTAAAAACAGCAATTCTATTGTCACCACGGGTAAATTGAAAGGTGCAAAAAATACCGTGAAATTATACGAAAACATAACAGATACGTGTTTTTGGAATTTGCGCACCCAGCTTTGTTCATTGACGCAGCATCCACGTAAATCTTAAAACAGCAATTCTATAGTCACCACAGGTGAATTGAAAGGTGCAAAAAATACCGTGTTTATACGAAAACATAACAGATACGTGTTTTTTGCACTTTTACCCATCCAGATTTGTTGATAGACACCTTGCAGTTAAATTTGAATCCAGCAATTTTGTTTTGATTAGAGGATTTGAGAATAGCTGTGATTTGCCGTCTTTTAATAAGAGACTTTCCAAAAAACTTTTCCCCATACCTTCTCAAATTTTTATATTTCTGAACAAGGAGCAAAATGCAGGTGAAAAGCGAGCAAAGAGGGGGCTAGCACATGGAGGTAGAGGTACGAGAGAAGGTGCTCCCTTCCAGTGCTGGCGACAACACACAGCCAGCGGATCGTCAGTTGGGAGGACCGTCAGGCCTGTCATCGCTGGGTCAGGGCCCTGTTGAATTTAAGTAACGAACATCGTCCCCAATCTGTCCTTCAGTGGTTAATGCAACCTGCATCTAGCCAGTCTTACCTCCTCGTCCTCCCAGTCACGGCCACAAACGTTTGTCATCAGCATCATCACATCCGTCCAACATGAAGCAGCCCAAATGTACCCTTTTGTACCCACCCCTGTGGATAATCCATTGTCTGAAGACCTCTTTTTATGACAAAAAACGGTTGGGGTCAGAAGGCATGTTAAAAGATCAAGAGGGTGATTTAGTTCTCTGACGCCCATTTTCTGATGCCATCAGAGGAGGTGAAGGAAAACCGGTCAATCGGCAAAAAATCCCGGGCGGTCGGCAAAAGCCTTGCAGTGCCCCTTGTTGTAGCCCGCAGCTTCTGGATGCAGGGAAAGTCAGGACGACCAGTCAACCTCTGTTGATGATGATGATGATGACGACATTGCGGATCCATCCTGGTCTTTTCCGCAGAATTTGCTTGCCAGCGCTTCATCAGTGGACGAGGAGGAAGACGATGGGGTAGTGTCAATACGGGTCCCCCCCCACAAAAAGGGAGAGGGCGGTCGCAGAAGTCCCCTGATATGATTCCGCCAGCCACGGGCCCGCGTAAACCCAAAGCCCCCTCGCTTATCGCCGTCAAAAAGGTCCAGGACCTCTGGGCCTGGGCCTTCTTTGAGCAAGCCTCTGATTCACCCAGCGATGTCATATGCCTCCTTTGCCGCAAACGCATAAGTAGAGACAAGAACCTTAAGTGGTTAACCACCACCAACATGTCTAGTCCCCATGCAGCGGAATGCATGAGTTGAAAAAGGAGGGAACACTTGGGCCAAAAAGGCCAGACCGACGCCGGCCTCCAACCACTGTCACATTCCCTCTGTCTCCGCCTCCTCCTCCTCCGCCACCACCAAGCGTTCCTCAGCTGCCCATGTCTCTCAGAGTCATGATCAGGGATTTAGCCTCCGCTTCAGCCCTCCACCGTGCCCGAGTACCACCAGCACCACCAGAGCCCATCTTTCCCCTTCTCCTTCCCGCCAGTTTGACGACCTGCACGCCGTTTCAGCGGCCAGTCTAGCAGCCAGCCCTTCTGTCTTCCAGATTTGGGAGCAGAAGAAACACTTTAAACCCCAAACCATCCCAAAGCCAAAAGCCTGAATGGTTTGGCATTGCAGGCTATTTGGCCTTGGAAATGTTGCCTTTCCGTCTGGTGGACACAGATGGGTTCCGCCACGTCATGGCCCCGCCTGCCCCCCAATACCAGAGCCGAGCAGGCATTTCTTTGCCAGAAAAGCCGTCCCTGCCCACACGTGTCATCTAAAAAATTTTAAAACGCGTTGTCTGCATCTGTGTCCCGGAAAAGTCCATCTCACCACCGACAATGGACTATTAAGCACGGCCAAGGCGCTATATCTCTGTGACAGTTCACTGGGTGAGCTGGGTGGATGTCTCTGGGGTGACGGTGGCTCTCAGGCTCGGCGCAACGCTCTTCAAAACCGCAGGGATGGTGCAGGGCTCTTTCCCCCAAGGTCCTTGGTGGCATCACGTGCCAGAGACCCAGGCCGTGTTGAAATTAATCTGCCTTGGAGACCGTCCACACACAGGTCAGGGGCTGTGGACGGCTCTCCGCAACGAACCGAGCGCTGGCTGGGTGACAAGAATCTTGTGCCAGGCAAGGTGTTGTGCGATAACGGGCTAAATCTGGGTGGGCCGCCCTTAAGATCGGTAGGCTGGAGCACATCCCTTGCCTGGCACAATGTCATGAACCTTGTCGTCCAGAAATTTCTAAAGAGCTACCGGGTCTGGACCTGCCTGCTGAAGAAGTGTCTCTGGGCACTTCCGCCGTTCGCCACCCTGCTTTTTGTCCCGCCTGGCTGCGTTGCAGCGTCAGCTCGGCCTCCCCGTCAACCGTTCATTGTTTTTTTTTTTTTTTTTTATAAGGCTTTATTTTAGGGCACAAAATAGACACAAAAAGACAAAAAACCAACATTCTCACAAAGTTTTACAGAGGCATTACAAGTACTTCAAAATTAGAGAGTATACAATTTCAAAGGAGGAATCGGGCCCAATAAACAA